>VNJS01012845.1:0-40701 GCA_008042575.1 Drosophila watanabei | reverse complement strand
ATGACGGTATTGTTGGCGTATATAAGTGAACATGATGGACTCTGTGTGTAGGGCCACGTTTTCTGGTTTCGTTTGCTTTTCGTGTGCAAAATCGCAGTCACACAAAGCGAGGGCCAGAAAGGACGAAGGGGAAGCGGGGAGGAAGTATCGATCGGCTGCTCCACATAACTGAAACTGTAACTGTTGTCCTGCCCTTGACTTAATGTAGGTGTAATCAAAAATTTGCGACGCTGATTGACGGAGAGCGAGGCGTCTCGTCCACCGAAGGCCGCCAGAGAGTCAAGAGTGGCAAAGTTACACGTGGAGCAGTGACTCCACTGGGAGGCACTCGAAATATTTCGTTGGCTTTCCACCAAAGGTCGGGTGTTTCGGTAAGTGGTGGAGTTTCTCTGATCAGAAGGCGAGCCTCGTGATAGGGGTAAAAAAGCATGGTTCACTGAATATTAAAGGCAACTAAGACTCCTCTAGAAACTGTGGAGCTTTGAAAAAAAAAAAAACAGTTTATGCTAATGCACATTGTACAACCGATATTTATACCCTTGCAGGGTATTAAAATTTTAGTCAGAAGTTTGCAACGCAGTGAAGGAATCATCTCCGACCCTTTAAAGAATAAATATATAAATTTTTGATCAGCATAAACAGCCGAGTCGATCTAGCCATGTACGCCTGCCCGTTCGATTGTCCGTTTCTACGCAAACTAGTCTATCAGTTTTAAAGCTATCTGAATGAAATTTTGTAGATAGTCTTCTATATACTCTCACTCGTACATATGTACATATGTCGACGAGACGGATCGGTCAACTATATCATATAGCTGCCATACAAATAATCCGTAAATTTGAAAATTTGAAAAAATTATAGCTTCACTGTTTTTTAACATATCTTGATCAACTCTCGGTTATAGGCTTTATATACTGTTTCAGATTTTTGGATTTAATTTTACAAAAACCGGACTACTATATCATCTAGCGGTCGAGAAATAAAAAAAAAATTATACCTTTGTCAGTTTTCAATATAATTTTTTCTACTTTTAGATACTAGTATTTTATAATTTTTTTCAGAATATTGTTGTAAATTTCATAAGAATCGGACGACTATATCATATAGCTGCCATATAAACGATCGGTAAATGTGGAGAAAAGGTACATTTTACTTTGCATTTAAAAATGTAAAAAATGTAAAACTGTAAAAATTGTATGTATATAAAAGTAAGTCATATAATATTATATTGGGATATATTATAATTTAAACAATTGGAATCTGCAAGGGTATACCAACTTCGGAGTGCCGAAGTTGGCTTCCTTTCTTGTTAATACTGCAATTGGTAAATATAATAAAAGGTTCAGCTAGAAGGTTCTAGCGATATGGTACAACTATCTTAGGATACACTTTACACTTTCATAATGATAAGCCCTGGTTTATTTGTTTAAAATTTGGATTCAAAATATTCACAGAGAGATAGAGTGTTTTTATGAAAACCTACCCGACACTTCAAAAGGTAAAAAAACCTTTTACGTCACCTTGAGAAGACGAGGCTTTCATAGGATGGAGTGCAATTAATGGACTTTAATTGATTTTTAAGATGTAAAATTTTGTATAAAAACAATTATTAAAGCCATTATTTCACTTTTTTAGAAACAACTTCCTAATATTGACGATTAACGAATCCGGTCAATTTCATCATTTTATTTGAAAATATTTGCCATTTAATTTAATGGAAATATTTTTGCGAATACGCACACGCCATGTGTTCATTAAACTTTCACCTTTTGCCATTGTTGAATATTTTGCAGACTTTTCCGCCGGATTAGCCGATATCTATGGCCAATCGATGAACTCGCTATTTATAAGAGCGGTCCTGCTTCTCCTCCTGCCAAGTAGTAGCCTAACTTTTAGAAATAGTAAAACTCACGCAATGCGAGCAAGGGAACATCAAAAAGGAAAATAGAAATGTTGTAAAAATTACAACAAAGCGTCGGAAATGCTCTCAATCGGGTCTGGCGCATGGAGGCGACAAAACGCTAATGAACACAGGACACGGAAGCCAATGCAAGGAAGTAAGTAAGCCACAAGGCTGTTCTCCGATTTCGGCCCAGAAAAATAAGCCAAATATGCTTCTTTAATGGCAAATCGAAAAGGAAGCGTATGTGAGTATAACAGTTCCAAAGAGTTCGTCAAAGCAACTTTGAGGTATTTAACGTTATATTTTTTTACCTCAACAATGTAACCATGGTTAATAATGTCGCTGGCGCAATAATTCCCATTTAATTAACGATAATTACTGCGTAAACCCCCTTTCGACGTAGTGGCTCTGGGCTTAGTTAGGATTCGGCCTTTTCCATTGTGATAATCGCCATTGATTTTGGTTTTCATTGTGTTACAATAAATTGTTTTGCCGCAATTGGCCAGCGGCGTCGAAAATTAACATGTTCTCGTCGACGATTTCCCAGAGGCGAGCCAGAGAAATAGGCCATTATTGGCAGCAATTTATTCAAGCTCATTAATTGTTTGAGAACTGATTGTTTGTTGTTTGCCCAATAGCTATACTTGTATTTTCTGCCAGGGGACACGCTGTTAAATTGTGGTTAACAGTTCAAAAATGCGTTGAAACAAGTAAGCCGTATTTATAGATAGGGATCAAGTGGGTTTTTAATATATATTTATGTTTTCATAGCTATATACACATGAACTATATTATCCAAAGATAGCAAAGCAAAAAGAACGAAAATTCTAAACCATAACCGCTTCAGGTATTTCTTAGTCTTGGCTTGTTGCAGCACTCTAACAATTCCAGGTCACACACTCATCTTGATCTTTCCTTAAGCAATTGAAAGCAAATCTGTTAAGGACCCTTCAGCATACATGGCCAAGGAGGCAGATGGCAACAGATCAGTGATTTGGCCCGTGTACAACCTGATTATGCAGCTGCAGGAGAACGACTAGAATTGCGGAGCACCAAATGCGAAATGCACTTGCGAAATCAACACCCAGGATGCCAGGCCAGTCCTGGCACTCGGCGTTCGGACAGGTGGGCCGAGAGCCAAGGAGATTGGCGGGCCAAGTAAGAGGTGCGCAGGCTAATGAAAAATGCAGGAGCAGCCGCATCTGGAGCTGACACACGACCAGGTCGTAAAGAACAGAGGGAAAGCTAATGCTGTGCTGTGGTTAGACAATGCAGCAACCAGCAAAAATTGAGGGCCAGGGCCAGGGCCAGGGACAGAGACGGGGACAGGGGCAGGCGCAAAGACATTACAGGCAATTTCACTAATCGACACTGAGAGGACAGCCTGTCCGGCCCCGCCAGCTCTGTATCCCTTCGCACGCCAGTCCAGCAAGATTTTTTTGTTTCCGACTGCTGTCCGTAGCCCTGGGGCAGCCAGGCTCAAGGTGCTCCACGGCCTATGCGGCGTGGCCAGCACACGCTGGTCCCAAAACTGGCACATGGCCAGGGCCACGGGGCGAATGGGAAACTGCTTTGCAGTACATCTTTGGTACACAAATCAGCCTTAAACGGTCGGGCCGAAGAAGTTCATTAGGCCAACGGGTCCTTTCCTTTTCGGACATATTTACAAAAAATCGCAGTTTGAAAGCTAGACGATAAGGCAATATATAGCGTTCAATTCATACTTCCACCTTCTGCGCCTGGTATCCCCGATATTTTTTGTTTCTCAAACTTTCAGTATAATTTTATAAGTTTGTTGTAATATAGTTCTATGGTACCAACCGAGAATACTTATGACAGGCAGGAGGAGGCATCTTTCATTTTATAAAGTATATATATTCCTCATCAGTATCTCCCGCCTAGCCGATTTAACATTGCTCGATTAGTAGTCTGTAGGTCTGTCCGCCTGCGTGAAATATCAGATCCCGGAGATCTGAGATATTAGATCAAGTGGGTTTCACAAGTTGACCCGGTATCTAAGATAGTATCGTGAAATTGACCAGTAAATTGACGTTTTATAAAATTGTTTAAAGTCTATCAGAGTAATCATGTTGAGTGTTTTGAGCCCTTTAAAACATTCAGGCTTTTCGATCAAACTCGACCTATGTAGTATTAAGGATCTTATACCTAGAATTCTTGAAAATTCCCAAAATCCAGATAGTTTGGGCAACAAAGCATTATTATTATTTTGGTTGCAATTCATCGCCTTTATAATAAAGCGGATGTGATTTTAAATTCAATTACCGTAAACGCACAAAATCGATTGGAGCACATTCAACACATGGAGCAGAGCGAAAAATCCCCATTCAAGCAGTCCAGAAACTAGAGAAAATCGGAGAGATCTGCCCGGCTGCTGGCCAACAAAACAATTTAAAGGCAAAGCCACAAAAAGGAACAGTGGGTAAGTTTCCCAAACGGAACCCGAGGAACCGAAAAAGTTAGCATTTAAGCTCAGATTGTGTAATGAAATCGGACTACCCAGGGGGCTGGGGGGGAGTGGGGAAGCCAAAGGGGAAGGCGCCAGTGGCACCGCAAATTAAAGTCGTTTTGCGGCTAAATGTGAACTGTGTGGCTGTGTGTGCGAGTGCCGGTTTGCGGACTTCAAACGGAAGCAGACATTTCTTTCGGGTTTTCTTTTTGCAGCCGGATATCCGGCCGTGAAATGTAAACGTCGCACAGCGGAGTTTCTTTTGCTTTGTTTGCCTAATGAAAATGCCAAACGGTCCCGCAGTTAATTGAACGCATGTGGCCGCCCCCTTGACATCCACTGAAAGGGCAAAAAATAACGCATAACTACGCATCTAGCAAAAGCCATCGATCAGGTCTGTTCCGCGCTCGATTTCACATTTGGCGACGACGCAATAAATCAGACAAAGTGCTGGCAGCGGCTGTGGCAAGTGGGGATGGCGCTAAAAATATGCTACATAATTTGTTCGCAATAAAATTTTTAAAGTGCTGCGCCCAAGCACAAAGCTCCTCGACAGCTCTCGGGGCGGAAAAACAATGGAATGGAATGGGCGAGGGCAAGGGGCGGGAAAGGAAAGGAAAATGCATGTCGCTGGCTCTCGGTTCCGTTCGATTGCATTTCATTGCATTGCAAAGTTTTGCCTTTCCGGAGCTCTTACGTCGCTTCCTTCCTTCGAGCGCCTGCAGCCGTTGTTGCTCTTGGCCGGCGCATCAGGGGGAAGTAGTCAATGGCATCTGAAACTTTTTGGCCGCAAATGGCAGTAAGTCAAGTTGACAGAGAAGAAGAAGCAAGGCTTAAGCCGAGCCCTTCAAGTGCTCACACGAGTCCCGACCGCAAATTGTGCAATTCTCGGCTGCGCTGCCCTCCCTCAAGGTTTTCATCAGCCACCGAAATTGATTTAGTCCTGGTCGGTGTTGAGGCGTCATATATTACCATTGATTACTTACTGCGACCTTTCTTGGCTAAGCTTACCACACGAATGTATACAGGTTGCGAGCGAGAAGAATCACATCGAAAAGGTTTTTGGGAAATGATTGCAGTCAGATTTCAGGGGTGGAAGACTGGAGCTAGGCGATAGAGATCAACTTTGGGCCTGGTTCTGTAAATCTTAATTTCTATGTTCAACCGATAGTCCTTATTTTGCTTTCAATTACATCTAAAGACGTTATTTTTGAAACTAAAAACAGAGCCAATGCTTTTGAATGGCCATGCTGGCCCAAGGACCGAGACACTCTTGATTTGTTCCCAGGACAGGATCCAAGAAACTTTGCCAAAACCACAAGCCATTAGATACATGTAAAAAGAGATGTTGTATTAGTATAGAAAGGCATTGCGTGGGTTAGTCATGTTAGATAATGAATTATTGCGGTGCTTCTTTCAAATATATGCATATAGAGTTTGATCAAATCAGTCTTGTGCTTTGGCGAGTAGCTTGTTGATTACACAAAGCAATTAAACGGGTGTTGCATTGTTTTCCTTTTTACAGTTTACAGAAGTTGTTATACCGCCTGTCGACGCCGCGATGTTGTCGGAGTTACACGAGACATGCAAGGGCACTCGGACCCAAAAGTGTGTAAAAAATAAAGTAAACAATGGCAAATGAATAAATCGAATTCAAATGGACTTCTTGCTCGTAATTAAGCGCATGCAAGTAACACTGAGACTGCAAGATGAAAAAGTACGAGCATATTAAGGAGAGCGAGACCGAGAGAACAATTAAAATGCACGCAGCGGAACATCAAGGTTTGATTACATTCCATATACAGGTACAAAGATAGAGTGATACGGGGGGAAGGCTAGCAAAAATGACGAGCAAGCCAATGCAAGCATGCAAGCTAAAAATGTGGATAGTTATACGATAGATATATAGCTTGTTTGCTGTTCAAATTCCGGCCGTTCGTACATACGTCCCAATATGCTAGAGCTCACATACACTCAGTCACACGCGCACACACTCACAGACAGATACGGCTATTTATATGTATATATTAAGCTACTAATCCCGTTTTGGTTACATATATAGCACGGGCCACAGCACAGAGAGAGAGACAGAGAGATACATTGTATAAATGAGAGACAAAGAGAGAGAGAGCGTTGTGGTTACAATTTTAGACACCAATACAGAGGAGAGATGACAGTAATTTGGATCCTTTCATTTTTAGACTGTACCTAATTGGACGATCTGAGTCTTATCATTTGAATTCATTTAGCAAGCGTTGCATACTTTTGGGCGGATTTCTTTTGGGTGAAAGAGACAGAGCATGATACATTTTGCAATTGAATGTCGCGTACCTGCGTTTAAAAGAAATTAATCGAAAAATATGTGTTTAAAGGAGTACGGGTGGCGTGTGTGGAGGTGTGGTATTTCTCGAGTGGTCATTTCGTCAAATGTGGTGCGTGCTTCGCATTGAGTAAGTAGGAGAGCGGAGAAGTAGCGGAGAGGATCGAGGACACAACCATAGGCAGTGTGTCCCGAGTGTGTTATCGAAAAGGAGGAAGAAGGGCTTACGGTTAAGGCTAAATAAATGTTCAAAGCAACGGTTGAAGCGCACAGCGATTCCCAGAAAAGTGCCACGTGTGTCGACATAGATAATAAAACAAATCAAAATATAATTAAAACGAAATGAGTTGGCGATGTAGACCCTAATAGGTTCCGGCCTGGCTCCTTGGCATACTTTCAAGTGACTCGAATTTCTTCTCAAGCCCTGGTCTGCCCCAAAAGTATGCATAGAAAAATGTACATATAAAATTGCTCAATTTTTTGGCAGCAAATAAATAATTATAATCAAGTTTGAATGAGTCCTTCTAGTTTGGCATGGTAACAAGGTATGATCAAATGCGCTTAATTTGCTTGGTGGGTTAGGCTTTTTATCGTATTATGATGGTCGTATTCGGTTGGGTATTTGGCCGGCATATTTAGCTAAATTGAAAGGCTTTCTAAACTACGGAAAACAATTTCCTTACGCTTTATTTATATATTACATATTTGGTATAGATAACACGCCAACTCTGACTTACCCAGGTCGCTGGAAATGTATTTGTAACAGAACTTACAGAACAACAATTTTCCCACCCAGAAAAACCTTTCAACTCACAGCCAAAAATTGTATTATATACACTCCTTGGTATTTACTCTGTTTTTTCTTTTTTTTTTTTTGCTGCCGTACTGCCTTATTTGCTTTGTATTCTCTTGTTGTTATTGTTTTAGTTTTAAGCGCTTGCTTCAACATGTGAATGTTCCACAAAAAAATGGTTTCGGGCCGAAATTAAAATGTGCATTTCAATTTGAGGCAAAGTTTTCACTTTGGCAGCCGGCTCGACGGAAATCGGTCGGCGCTGGCATTGTCAAAGGGAACATTTTTTCATTTTCATTTTGCCGTTTTTGTAAAACATTCAATTGAATTTTTTTCAACACAATGGTATTGTGTTTTTTTTTTTATTTTTTGCAAAGCGTTTTTTGTTTTCTTCTTGATTGGTTTGACTTTGTGGAACAAATTTCGCAATTGAATCAAGTTGAGCTCCTAGATCGAAAACGGGAATGAGAGGCAAGTAAGCTTTACAGAATCTTTTGGGAAAACTTGATACCATTTTGTTTATTTTATATTAATGCATTTTTCTTGAGTGTTTTGCTTGGCGTTTGATTGTTTTGTTTTGTTTAGTTTTGTTGTTGTTGTTGCTTTGGGTGGTCTGTTTTTGGTTGTTAGTTAATGTTGCATACTTTCTTTTGGTTTATCGTTTGATTGTTTCATATGTCTGTTGTTCTTTTTTGTTTGTTGATGACTACAAATTAAAAACTGAAGCCAACGAAACGAGTAAAAAACGAACTGAAAAATTGCCGAACTCATTGCTAATTGATATATGTTATGTATGTTGGTGGGGAGGGAAGGAGAGCCCGCAAAATGGATTTCCTATGTAAATTGAGTTGAATTTGCGGCTCCCAAAACTTGTTGAGTTTCCCCACTGATTTATGCTAATCACATTCCCGATGGTATGTTAATTAAACCGCTTGAAATGTACATGGGCAAATAATTGCGTTAATTTACGATTGACTTTGCCCAAATTGGCGCCCAACGTGGGGCCGTGTTCAACAAATGACTGATGTTATTAAAGCCTGGTTAGGTTAGTCCATTTCGTAGGCACTCCTCCGCTGCCCATGCATGATGTATGATGTGGATGGGCCGGGCACTTGTTTCGCACGTTTGCTCAAGTTCAGCTGGCAGTTTATGCAGCTCAGGCGCTGCTCGCTCTCTACACAAAATGGTATGGAGGGGTCGTTCAAATCAAAGCAATGAAAATGCTTGTAAATATTCAATGCAATCTTTTTTGTGTCGGCAGGATCCTTTCCTTCGCTGGCCCTGCTTTGCAGTTAATAAAATATTTAAAATATTTTATTGGCTTTGGCATAATGCTCAATGCTGTGCCTAAGCAGCGGGCCAAAAAACACACCGATGCACACCAAGAAAAATATTTTAAATATTTCATGTGCAAATGCTTACTGGGCGTACTACGAAACTTAATAAGGGGAAAGCGAAAGGAAACGTTTTAAAGGGAAAATGAGGGGGATTACGTTTTAAAACAGAGAAATATGGTAAGGGGGAACGGGAGGGAAGAAACAAGAGATCAAATGCAAAGCAAGGGAATTATTTACAAGCATTTTCATTGTACTTTAAGTTCACAACCAACTGCAACATGGCAACGTAAGCGGCACAGCGCAATTGCATTGTGGCAACCACGCAGGTGATCATTACGTTACACTTAAACAAAGAAGAAACACGGGAGAGGCTTTCACGTGATGAACAAACACAAAACGAAAAAAATTGACTTTGTAATTTGGTTTCTGGTTTTGTAACTCAAGTAGTTACGTATGCAAATGTATGGTTTCAAAATGGATGCTTTGACACTTACTTCCGGCGGTGGCGGAGGCGGCTGCGGCGGCGCCACTGGAGTTGTCACGTATGTGTTTTTCTAGTTACGCAAATGGTGGACGACAACGTATTGGTAAGGAATTAGCAATTACATTGACCGAGGCGCAAGTTGTAAACCGAAAAATTTAAGACATAAGACACATAATAGTTCGAGTGATGTGTGGCGTGGGACATGTGTATGTATTTTCAATAGGAGAAAGTTGTAGGACGAAAGCAAAAGAGTATCCAAAGGAATGAAAGTGAGCGACAGAGATAGAGTTGAGTGAGAGTAGTGTCTTGTTTAAGAGCGTGTGTTTAGCGAAAATATAATCTATGTGTAATCGACTTGATCCTTGGACCCTTGTGAAACAGAGGTCCATGAAGCAAGGCTTTCAAACTGAACATATAATATCTGTGTATTTTTGCGGTGAAACCTCGTTCACTGTCGCTTAACTTAGCCTCCGCACTAAGGGAAATAACTTGCACACTGCAAGTTGTTTCCCTCATCGAAAGGGTGTTCAGGTCAACGAAGTTTTACTCTAATAAAATAAGCATAAATGTGTCGAAAATCATAGATCGGTTGATGTGCTTTATATTTGTTATGTGGGTAATTTGTATTTGATATTTCATAGCTCGTTTTGGTTTGCTTTATCTGAGTTTGGTTTAGTGGTAAATAGTTAGAAGCACTTGCTTTGGATACTTTGAGTACTACTCGACTAGTTTAACATGGTGCAGCGTGTGGTTGGGGAAGAGCGCATTAGATATGTCTGAATTGGTAGTGGTTGGTACTGTGGGTGAAGATCTACACACGTCTTGGATTATACTGATTCTTATTTATACGATATATAGAGTTAAAGCAAGTGCACATTTGGCGATAGGTTCGGTTGTGGGGTGGTTAGGGGTTGACTCGGAAGTGTGACTGTGCAATGTTTCAACTACAGTTGAAGCTAAGTGTGGGACTGGGTGACAGACAGAGTTAGTTATTGGTTAGAGCGTTTATAGAGAGTTACATTTAGTGGGATAGAGACAGAAGGCAGAAGAGGCAGAGAGCTAGACAGACAGATAGTTAGATAGTAGGATAGTTAGCTATAGAGAGAGAGAGAGAGAGAGAGAGATAGAAGTAGAGTTGAGCAAAAGCACTAATAGTTTGCTGAGAATTGAATAAAGGTGGTTAAGCTAGTTGTACAGCGCATTTAGTTATTGGCTGGCAGAGCTCTTAGAGTTGAAAGGAATAGTATCTATATTCATGTCGCATATTATAAAACTTCTACTGAGTTAACAGTTAATAGTAAGATACGTTCCAAAGCGGCTCTATGTTCTAGATTCGGGGATAGTTGGATAGTTGGCACACGCTAGTTTAACTGCAAGATCCAGTAAAGAGATGGAAAATTGAATTCTATAATCCTATTATAGAGTTGCCACACTACTTAAGGAAACGTATGCTCTGTTGATAAGAAGTTAACTCTGGGGCGTTTCTGAAATCAAAATAGAGTTTGTGTCTTGGGCTCGAAAAGATGGAGACTCTAATACAGAAGGTGGAAACGTAGACAGGTAGCTATAGAGATAGATAGGGGGAGAAAGAACAGGTCGAAAAGATAGTCGGATAGTGAAGAAGGGGCTAGAGGGCTGGGTTTTCAGGTTGGATTGGGGGTAGAAATTAAAATTTTATTTTAGCTGATGGTATTCATTTGTCGACTTATTGGAAATTAGCGCTCTTTGCTTTTAGTTTGCGTTCTTAGGGGGTCAAAGTTTAAACTATTGCTTTACTGCATTTTCGCACTTTATGTTCTTTGTGGGGCTGAGCTCTTCAGTTCAGAAGGAGACAGAGAGAGATTGAAAGAATGTGGTTTAAATTTAATTTGGTATTTGGTTGGTATTTTATATTATTACCCATGACTCAGGTGGATAACGAGGAAATGGAGCTATTTCTTTAGTTGCTACATTACTAGGCAACTCAAGTCTTCCACCTAATTTTCGTAGCTTTCTTCTTCTCGCCACCCGAGATTTCGATCTTAGCATCAATGCGGCCTGCATCTTGGTGTTGTTTTTTTCTTTTTGTTTACTGTTTTAGTTTTCTTTTTTGCTTGTTTGTTCCGTTCAACGGTGCGTATACGTCACGTCAGTAGGTACGTATCCGTTGGTTTCAAGGTTGCGTGGGGGTAGTCGGGTTGTGGTAACTAATTAACAGTTCGAAATCAATGGGATGACACAGGTTACGTTAGGAGCTTAATAAAGTCAACGTCCATGCTGAAAGAGTCACGTGAGTCGATACTTTCTCAACCTTCTCAACAACTACGAGAACGTACTGAGCGCACAGTTTCGATAGGCACAAAGAGGAGGAGTATAGAAATAGAAGCAAAGAGTAATATTTTTAAACAGATTCTATGTGTGGTGCTGTAGTTCTTGTGGTGGTTCTTGGGTTTTCTGTAGCTGTAGCTGTAGCTGTAGCTGTAGCGTAGTTGGGAAGCTGCGTCAGCCCTGAGAGCTGGCGCAACTGAGTGGCGGGCTGAGGATGGGCTGCGTTGATCGCCAGTGGTCGGCTGCTTGTTCTAGCTCCGTTAATTCGTTGTTGTTGTTGTTGTTGTAGTTTTTGTTGTTGATGTTGGTGTTGATAGTGTTGTTGTTGTTTTTGCTGTTATTGTTCTTGGTGGCTTTCCAGCGATGGTGCTTCTGGCTGCGCTGATGTATCGTCCAGCGGCGCTGCTGCTGCGTTGTGCGCGCGAGTACCGCAACTGGTGATTCATTAACGGCTTTCGGCGAGTTGCAATCGGCAATCGATAGGCGATAGTGGGTAATCGGAAATTGGTGTTTTGTTGGTGTGTTCGTGTGGGGTGGATCCTCGACTGGCTCTAGCGGATCTCGTTACGAAGCGTAGCGTAACGCAACGCTCGGCGTGTTGCTACGTAACGTTCACGTTATGCAGCATTGTATTCGTTGGCGATTTCATTTTCGTTTGAATTTTGGCATTGAAAGCTATAAACATTTATTAATATCTATGAATCGACGTAGACGTTAGCGCGACACAAACGTTAGCGCACTGTGACGTGAATGTGTGCTCGGACCGCTCGCCGTGGTCTATGCATTGCCTATTCTTATCATAATACTTTGCACGTAGAAAATGTTCGAGTTGCGTTTTTATTTACTCGGCTAATTGCTGATTCGGATTTCAGTTATGGCTAATAATTAACGATAGTTGCTACGTCTATGTAGTTGACTTTCAGTGTTCGTTTCGTTTAGGCTACGATGAGAGAAGGCAATGTGTTGTAGAATTTTATTGTTGAAGTAACTCGTATTTGGTTGCTCGATAAATTATTTCGGTTCGATCACATTTGGTGCAATTAATTTAAGTTTTATTAAGTAGAAAATATATTTAAAGCTTTCTTGTTGATTTAGTTTTTGTTTGTTTCGTCGTTGCTGTAGCACTGAATGTCATTATAATAACTATATAAAAGTCAAGCCCACACAATATATTCTCATTTTGATTTATTTATCGTTGCCAGTTCTCTGCTGCCACTCTCCGTAGTTTAATTAACGTTGATTTAGAATATACTTGAATGTTGGTTTAATTAGTTTATATCACATATGTTGCAGTTTCCCATTTGACGACTACGGATTGTTTTATCCCTTTTTGTATAGCACGATTATAGTAACTGTTGTGTTCTTCGCTGCTCCACTTAAAAATTGCTGTTAAATATGTAAAATAATACATTTTTCGTTATGTTGTTACGCAAACAGGAAGTTTATCTTTACCGTCTCACTTTGTGCATTGTTTTATTACATATGTAAAGCTTGAATTCAAAGGCCGATTTATTAAATATTTGATTTATTTAATTATATATTTCATTTTGACTTTATCGCGACCCTTTTGGTTTATTGCTGATTGATTTACTCTTGTACCGGAAATTCTGTTATTGTTAAGCCGGCTATTTATTTAATTCATTCCATAGCAGTGTTTTGTTTCAATTGGTTTATAACGTGAGTGATTTAAAGGATGCATGCCTTGCAAACCATGCCAATAAACCAAATTATTCATTTATGAAGATAGCTCCTCTTGAACGCACACAGATCTTCGACTTGAATCAATTCAGGCCCTCTGAAGACCAGAAAGTTAAGACAAGTCGAGTGCACAGTTTCCAGGCCGTTGCAAATCACTTGCAAAAATCTGGTGAGTAATGCAAACATAGAAAATATTTATGGCATATAAGCCATGTTGCTGCCCTGCAATGCCATAATTCAAATGGCTGTGGAAGGATGAGAGACCCGGCCAGGCCAGGCCAGGCCAGGCACTGCTCCCCGAGATGGTGGATGGAAGGCCGTGGAAAAGTTACGGAAAGGCGGCTCCGGGCTGCAGCTGCTGGAATTCGAATTCATATGCAAATGCTGCAGAGGAGGCCGCGCTGCATCGGGGAAGCCTTTGTTAGGCAAGTGGAACAGCGACCTAAGCAAAACTGGCAACTGCGAACCGAAAATTTCAATAATTCAACAGCGCAAAGCGGAAAAAGTCACTCGTTGAACGATGCAGATGAAATTTTAATGAAATACAGATTCATGCAAAAGCCACACACGCTTGCAGTCGCAGGAAACACACACAGTTTACATTCGCATTCAGCTGTGGTCACTCAAAAAGGACACCAAAAAAAAGTTTCAATATTCCATAAGGATTTTCTTAAATATTTGCACAAGTAAAGAAATGCCTACAATTAGTTGAATAATATAACTGATGACCGGGAAACTCAGAAGCACTTAAAAACTTTATATAGAAATTCGGGCTTAAATCAAATCTGACTTGTGAAGGAACATGGCAAAGAAATTAAAGAATATTTTTAGACGCATTTTATACTTCATTATTTCATTATGTACTCGTAGATCTATCTTTTTCTCTTTAAAAAATACTGTGCCCAATCCAAACAGGGATGCTATTTTTTGCATCGTATCTGTAAGTCCCCGCGACGTACGACGACCGATGCTGTAGTGTAGAAAAACATGGCACACACGCAGTGGCGCTGGCTGACATAACAAAGCTCGCTGTCTGACTCTGTCGCTGACTGGATGTAACGCCTAAAAGATTGCTACATTTTCGCAATTAAACACAGACGCACGCACACGGACACACTGCATCCGCATCCAGGACGACTGTGTGCGAAGCTACACATGTTGCTATTTGGCAGCTATTCCCCAGCAGCGGCAGCAACAATGTCATGCTGACAACATAAGCGCATAAAACTATAGTATGAAAATTAATTTGTGTGCCACGATTTCGCAAAAGAGACACTCACATATAGTAAAAAATAAAAAAAAAATAAATGAATGCAGAGAAAGGCCAAGGGGGTCCGGATGAGTGGAAATAATATATGACGTTTTGCTGCAAATTTCATTAACACTGAATTGCCCCATTCTGTTGTGAGAAATTGTCTGCTGGGAACCATGCATTTTACGGCCAATTGTGTCGAGTGCATTATATGAAAATTTATGCAGCTCTGCTCGCAGTACGCATTAACTGGATACTTAAAGGATTCATCCCAAGGGCCCTTCAATTCCATCACCATATTATAGGATGGTCAATATAAGTTTTATTTATTTTATATAAATACGAGTACTTTAAATAAACCTGACCAGAAAGGGAAACAAATAAAGCTGACTATAAAAAAAATTATTCAAAGAATTTGTTTAAGTTTAAGTTTACTGCAAGATAACCCATTTCTTTAAATAAAAATATCTGATTAAGAAAGGCGCACTGCAGGCTACTTTTAACCTTTCATGGTTATACAGTATATTGCAGGATATTATACGGTAGGAGCTTGTGGTATTTCAACCTTCACATTTAAACGAAGCGACACGTTGCTGAGATTTCTCGCTGGCGAATCAATAACGTGGCTAATACGAACCAGGCACACAGCCCCCCATCGACTGTTGCTCAGGTGGCACTGGCTAGTGCACATATCTCGGGTTAATTAATGTGAATTGCAAGGGCCCCGCTGCGATCTGCTCCCCGCTGGCCAATTTTTGGCACAACGCCCGCTGACTTGTTCACCTGGCAAGGGTCTCTCGGCGGGCGCCTTGTCTACAGGTAATTAAAGGCGAGTGGCGCCCCTCGACGGAGAATTTGCATATGGCAAATGGCATATGCCGTGAGAAATGGCAACTGTCCTCGTTGAAAGTCGTGTTATTTGATTGTTGACAGCCATCGTGGCGACGGTATGTGCGTCGGTAGCTCATGGTTGTTCAGTGGCGGCTTCCCCCGATGAATTTCGCAGGCTAACCACTAACCAGCGGTAATTTAGCTGAACTTATTGGGCTATTTAAACGCGGCCGCAGGCTTAATCGGTGACCAATTTGCGTACGTGTTTATTTGAGTGCCAACTATTTGAAAACAGAAAGGCATAAAGTTAATCAATGCATTACCCCTCTTAAAACGGAGACTTGGCTGGACTCCGCTCTCCTTTGTGGTCTTAAATGCATCTCTGGGATTGCGCCTCCATAAAACTGTCAGCGCCATTTCGGAACGGACCCAGAGCACAGAATAATTTGTGTCTTTTTAAATGATTTTTATTGTCGATGCGATGGCAGCAGCGTCAACAATCCTGCTCGCACACACACTTGCTGGCCAAATATCGAAGATAAATATTGGCTGGGTGGGAATAAGCCAAGGGAAGAGGAGGACGAGCCAAATCGAAAATGAATTTAAATGTGGCTTTGTAATAAACGAGAAGAGTTACTCTTCAGCCGAATGAATTATGCAACAATAATTCAATGAAGCCGCGCCGAAGTATGCAATAAATAAGGAACTGTCGTTGGTCTGGTCTTGTCCTTTTTCGGGGAAAGCGATGATTACCACTTTGTATGCGGCGGGGCATGGCTCTGGGGCGGCGGGAGAGGGCCAGTGAGGTAGTCAAGTGCAATACGTCACTTACAATTACCAGAACAACTCGGGACCGACGTGCCTGACAAACAATTACCGACCAACCGCCGAGAACTGGGAAAACTGGGCCACAGGGATGTCTCGTTTCGGGATGGTGGGGCGGCGGGATCTGGTACCGGATCCGGGCGACAGTTTGAGTAATTATTGAGGCTGCATTCGGAGGCAGCAACAATCGCCAATCGCCGTCCTCGCACTTTTTGGCAGCAGACAACTCGTGTAATTGGAAATTAAATTACGACGTCTCCTCGACGGCTTGCCAGCGAGGGGCTGTAAATCAAGGCATTCTGTTCATTTGGGCGTAAGCTATTGCATTCATCAATCTAAATCGCAATCGAAAAGCCCCGAATGCCTGATTGGACTATCAAGCTGATTCGCATTGGATCTAATTGTCTGGCCTTGGTGGGGAATTGCAGTGAATGCGTTTGCTATGCTGCATAATTAAGGATTTCGAATATCGAGAATATTTGGGGTAATATTCCTTAATTACGAGTAACCCAATACTTGACATTAAATCTTCCAAATCGCTCTACAAAGAAAAACTCCATTATAATCCCATACTACATATCTATTGTTCTGACCATCATATCAGCTTAAACTCTTCCACTATATCGGTTCTGAAATGTGCAATGCTAATGCAGTTATTTATCTCAATGTCGCCATTCTGTATATTCATAAATTTCCCCTTCCGCACAGATCCCTCCGTCCATCGTTTAATTCCACCTTTATTACTATTTTTTGCTCTCTCATTTCGCGACTGCTGAGGGCCGCAGCGGAAGGTGGTGGCGTGAGCGGTGGGCGTTGGGCGATGATGATATTTTTCGCATTTCTGGCGTCCGCCATTTTGCCGCATACTTTTTCTTTATTTTCCAGCTAATTTACTAGCTCTTGTTTTTGTGCACGACTCGTTCGCGGCTGCATACATAGGCACGGAAACGTATACACATAGAAATCCATGTCTCTCTTAGCGACTCGAGTGGCAGGAAAGCAGACTAGAAATGACGCGGGCGTGGGTTCCTGAGAATATAATACATTTTAGCCGCCGCCATTCGCGTTTGCTGTTTGCTTTCTCCGTTTTGAGCACTTTTTTCATCAGTCCTGGCCGAGAACAAGGGGTACTCGGAGGTATTGTGGCTGTGAGCTGGCACTGGACCGGCAAAGTTAATCGTAACGAGACATGGATATACCTACACGAGTAAGTCAAGGGTTGAAAACAAATCCTAAGATTAAATTGCAGCTTTAAGCAACAATGCTTTAATTTGATCTGAGAACGGAATTCACAATAAATATATTGATGGAAAATTATTATAAATCTTTAGAAGTTACAAATCACAAACTAAAGTATAGTTATAATTTTTAAGTCAAGAAGCCCCTTGTTACCCATTACCTAATGAGAACCCTTGTGTCGACTAGAAAAGCCTTCTCGGTTCTTCGGGACCGACTTTGCGGACTGAGCTCCGTCTTAGAGAGATTTTGCTTTGGCCACGTTCTGTTTAATTTTGTGAAAGTTTTGTGTTTTATTTCGCATAAAGACTTATATAATGCCATAGTTGATTCGCTGCTTATGCAAGCCAAATAATAGCGCAGTGCTAAGTTTTTTAATTTGCCGCCCCTCATCCATGGCTCATTAACTGGATCGTGAGCCGAATTACGAGTGTCTGTGGCAGTTTAAAGAGGCAGCTTAAAGGCGCTTCGCCCCTCCGACACCCCACCCCGCCGCCATCTTGCATTTTTATGACACACATTCCGTGTTGCCATTAGCCTTTTACACAACATTTGGCAAGCGGCGCCAGTCGATGGGGGTGGCCTCTGGCTGCCAAGCTTTTTCGGGCGGCGCATTATCAGGCCGATACAAAGGCACATTATGCGCTTCCGATTCTCGGATTTTCGTTATGCCTGCACTTGCTTCTCTGGCATTTCCTTGTCGCTGCGCCGTTATGGCATCGCCTCGAAATGGGGCTAGTCGAAGGGAAAGTGCCACGACCATATCGAGCCGGCTGCCTCCTGCCAACAGCAACTTGTCCTTATTAGAGATGTCGTTCGAACACTGGTGTATGGGTAGCTCTTGACACAGAATAAGATGTCCCTGCCTACAATCGTGAGTTTCCATGAGACTTGCGTAGAAAGGTATAAAATATCATTGCTCCAAAATATCAAGCTAATAATCTAAAAAAACAATACTTAAGGTTTTATCAACCTTGTATTGTTGAAATAGTAATGCTAATCAAGTATTTAAATACGTTTCAAACTTTAGACGTTTTGCCCATAGCCTCAATTAATTCAAATATCTTTCCTCATTAAATAAGTTTAGAACGCCTCCAACTATGAAATGAGTTTCAGTAAATATCTTGGTTTTGCAACAAGAAATAATTTGTCACAGCTCTTTTATAGCCCAAGTAAATAAATATTGAGGGTTCTATTATCAATCTCTTAAAACAAAAGACCAAACGTTAAATATCGTATGCATAGATTTTATAAAACATAAAGAAAGAATAAGGAAATATATCTCAATACGTATTTATTAATATATAAGCTTACGAATTTACGTAATGATACTTATGAGGGACCTTCCCCAAGGGAAAGGGTTCGTACCCCTCAATTGAATATTACTTACTTCTAGGAACTTAAAGGCATAAAATGCATACTTACAGATACTTGTATTTATAAACTTGAGTATTTTTGAAAAAGTTCTAGAAATAACGATTCTCGGAGCATATACATCACTATACATCCATGGACCGTTGAGAGCATCACAATCAGATATGAATTTGTACACACATATTCTCCAAGCATACACGTAAAATTCAGTTTGTAAACATGCACAAGAAACATATAGTAAACAAGCTGAGCCCTGAAGCGGAGGTTGGGAACATGGTCAACATCGGGAAGTGGGATGGCCAGGATCGGCCCGGAATTACCTCGAGATGCTCGCACATGCAGATGCCCTCCTCGCAGTAGGCGCAGATCTGTAGCTTGCGTCCATTGGCCCCCAATCCCTTGAAGAGCAGCTGAGGCTCGTCGGCGAGCAGCGGCTCGTACTGCGTCTGCTGGGCGCCGGCGCTGAACTGCAGCTCCCGCAGTTGCCGCTTGAGGCCGCTGCCGGTTTCCTGCTCAAAGGCGTCACTCCTGCGCATGCGGTAGACACTACACTTTCGCTCCAGCTGTCCGGGAGGCGGGTGCATCGGCTCCTCCTCGTCGTCCGCCTCGCCGGCGGTCAGGGGCTGACGCTCTGCGGACGCCTCGAGCAGCTCCTCCGGCCCCGGGCGCCGCAGCTTGGCCACGTGGCCAGGCGAGGCCATGGGCGTGGCCGGCGTTACAATGATGGCATCATGGTGGGGCACAAACATGGCGGCTGCGCCAGCTAACTCTGCCTCCGCCTCGGCCTCGGCCGCCAGTGCGGCAGCAGCGGCGGCGGATGTGCTGGCCAGCGGAGGAGACGTAGGCGTGGCTGTCTCCAACGAGGTCACTGTCGTTTTAACGCCGGCCACCGCCGATGGCGTCGCTCCCGCTCCTGTGTCCGCTTCCAGTTGCATGTGCAGCGGTAGCGTTGCCGTGGCAGACTTGTGCAGCTGTCCGGCCGCGAAGACCGGCTGGAAGCCGGCAGTGCTGCCGGTGCCGGAGTGCCGGTGCACCAGCTTCGGTGAGACGCGTCCGTGCGAAGAGGCGAACTGTTGGTAGGGCGTCTGGTACGCCTGCGCCTGCGCGGGGGCGTGGGCGGGTCCATGGGAGTGCGAGTGGGCGTGGGCGTGAGCGTGCGAGTGGGAGTGCATGCGCAGCTGCAGCACCGACTGGGTGTCGCCCTCGTCGATTGGCAGTAGGAGCTTCGATTGCGTCGTGTAGGTGGCGCTCAGCTTGCGGCCATGCGGCTGCGGCGCCCGCAGGTAGTTCGTCGGCAGCTGGTGGAACTGGCGCGACTGGCCGCGGGTGGGCGTGGAGGCGCCCTCGGCCCCGACATGGTCGCCGGACACGAGACCGAGCCCGGCGGCCTTCGGTGGATGTAGTTTCGCCTGTAGTTGTTGGTTCTTCTTCTGCTGGCGCTGGCGTTGGCGCGCCTGGCGAGAGGCCAGCGAGGCGCCGCCAGCAGCTGCATACATCTTGGTGGTCGATTAGGGACACGGGGATCGGGGAGCTTTACTCTAGTAAGAAGCTAAGCCTAGGAGCCCCAGGGGTTACATTCGGGGTGCGGGAAGTGCTGGGCGTTTACCGACCTAGGCTGCCTGGAACCTGACTCGCTAAGACTAGTGAATAGTGTGATATAGTGATCGTTCCCTCTACCCAAGACCCGACCGTAACTACCTTCAAAAGAACAAGAACTGGCCCCAGTCCTGAAGTCCACTAGCAATATCTTGGAGCTGGTGTAAAGGGAATTTAAAAAACTCTTAGCAAAACTGTTGTGGTTTCTCTGTTACTCTGTTACTATGCTGTCCCTGTAAAAATTACTCTGTGACAGTGCCCCCTTGTATCTGTAGCTCGGAATTGTCCAGCCAACTTCTGGTGTGTTGTGGTGTCCTGTTTGACATAAATGATTGTACTTTGGATTACTTGCTTAAGCTTCAAACGAACGGCATACGAATACAAAACGGCTCAAAATAACGTCGTGAAACCATCGAAAGTAAACTGTTCAATTTTCAACTGAGGGGTCTGTTACAGGTTTAACTTAGGCTAGGGTTATCTGAGAGTTATATGTTCCGTGCATATTCGCAGTGTTCAACTCTTCCTATTCGTATATAAAAAAATATATTTCAAAAAATTTGTATCGCTGTCTAGAGTTCTGCTTTGATTTTTGTTGTCTTTTGTTTTCGGTGTCTATTAAAATATGCTTTACAAATATTTCAATCTCTGCTTATAAACATTTAAAAAATATTATATCTCCACAATCAAATTGCATACATTTGGGCGTATTGTCTGTGTGTATCCATCGACATGTTTCTAGTTTAGCTGGAGCTGTGCTGGTATCTTAGTGGTAGTATGGCAATATAATCGGAATACTTTGTTGAAATATACGCACGTTCTGCTTAAGCCGTGTTGTTTCTGAATTGCATTGCATATTTTGTCGTTTACCTAGCTAATAATGTCCATTTCGGTTATCAAAAAGCGCCTAAATTCGAAGCACACACACGTCTATATATATAAACATTCATTTAATAATATTTCTATTAATTTTTGGTGCCTCCCGGCTACTTCATCCAGCTCCCTTGTTACGCAGGTGAACTGTTTTTGCTGAATATGCTCTGTGACCTACTCTGTACTCTGTTCCTGGCTATCATACACCCATCGACTTAATCAGGTTATCATTTCCTGCCCTAGACTACATCCGCCTCTCAATCTGGATTTCTTCCTGGTCGAAGCACGTTTTAGCCCTCGTCATTACTGGCCCATTGCACATCATTCTCGTGTAGATTTCGGCTTTATCTAAACTTAGCTTAAAAGACGGATTTACTGCAAGGAACATGTGAACAACATATTATGCGTAAACTGACTTAAGATTAATGCATATTGATAACACACAAATAGTACAATTTATTTGCTAAAGCTGTAAGAAAAAGAGTTAAGAATGAATGGTCAATATAAGTTAATTATTGTAAGCTGAAGACATAACACCGGAATTGCAAAGTTCTCATTGGCGCATACAGAAAGTTGGGTTGAAAAGTATACTTATTAGCTTATCGGAGAAACCACTGTCCCGACTCGAAAGATAAAAATATCAGGTCCTTAAACTATATACTCTACTTGGCAAGAAACCTAACATTTTAATAGTCCTTAAAGATAAGTTCCTCGACATATACTCGCACAAAATGTTTTCATTCCTTTAACCCATTTGTCCAATGTCATAATTTATTTAAAAAAAACAAAGAAGTTTTTTCCCTTGCTTTCTTCATATTTTACTTTTATTCTTACACCAGCGTGTCATTTTGACGTAGACATGCAAATTAAAATAGAGAAAACAAACGACTAAAAAATTAGAAGGGGAGGCAATTTTGCGTTCGTTTTTACCTTGAAAAAGGTCGTTCTAGACCCGTTGTGACGTGAACAATAGGCAATTGGTACTGCTTTTGAGCTTATATAGTATTTATATTCTCGATATTAAGGATTACCAAGATTTCATTAGAAGCATTTAACAACAAGAGACTCAAAATTGAGTTATTTCATAAAAAAATAGTTTAATTCAATATTATTTTCCCCCTCCGATTTACTCTTTACATACTAAAACCAAATAAATATTTGGATTTCAAACGTAACATAACATGTAAAAAATTAGAACATAATGTAATAATATCATTTTTTTACAATATTTGTAGAGCAAAGCTGTTTACGTACACTCCCAACTTCGGGTTTAAATAGAGAATGCGGATGAAACTGACTCTCCAGTCGTTTTCGACGAATAACAGCAATCAATTCCAAACTAAGCAATCGTTTTAAAGAAACATATAAGGTAAAAAATATTCAATAGTTATATTTTTAAAGAAGACCAAAATATATAACTTTTAGTCCCTTGAGCTGTCGACCATTAAATTCAGTTTTCTGGCGACTTGTAACTTTTGCCATGGCGACTCCTTTTGCATTGGCGGGCATAAAGCGCAAAGGCTTCTGGGGTCCTCCAAGCAAGTTCCTTCACTTCCCCTAATTTCATTTCCTCTGCCATTTCAACACTTTTCACTAGCTGCCGTGCTCCACTGCTGGGTTTTTCTGCACTACACCTTGGGCAACTATTTTCCCTGTGACCTGCGTAGTTTCATGTTGGCCAACTTCATTTGGTGGCGACAATGTTTTAGGCCCTTAAAACAGTTTGTTGGGCGTGTGTATGTGTTTATATAACAATTTGTACGGCTTTTGGCTCAGCCCAGCACGCACTCAAGGCTAATTAAAACTCAACCACGGCAACGCCCCAAAAAGCAAAATGGTAGCTAAAAAGCAAAAAATATACGGAATATAGGGGCCGACAATGCCAGCTGCCAGGTATATACTAGCCACATCGCGATACATTTGCACCGAAGTCGAAAGTTGGGCCAAATGTGCTGACGCTGACGTGTTGCTTGGCTCTGCATTTTATTTTATTTTTGGCACAAACAAAATGGCCAGCAATGGGAGCAGACACCCGTGTACGAAACAAACAAGCTGACGAGCTTCTTTAAATTGGTTTCCTTTGCGATTTAAGATTTCCGAGCGTTCCTATCGGATATCACATTTTTTATTCTCCTTAACATTTACCATTTACCAGTATATTGTCCATATAAACCCAGAATTTACTGGGTAAAAAGTTAATGCAAGGACAAGTAAAACAATAAAAACTTAGATATACTTATTTACTTATTGAAAGTTCTACAAATTCAAGCAAGCACATGTCGTTATATTCTCTGTTATGATACCATTATATATGTAAGAATTATATAAACCTATATAAGCTTAAAAAAAAGTAAAATCCAGTTAAGAATTGTTACTAATAAAACTGATATAATATTGGAAAGCAAAAGCAAGATATAAGAATGGACACTTTTAGCAACTCAACTCTTAAAATAATAAATTACAATTTTAAAATATTCCTTATTATATCTTCAATTAAAACTTAAAACTGTTTAGATTAAATGAAATGCAATCTGCTCTATGAGAAGCTCTTAAGCCTTCACTAGCCAACACAAAGCCAATTAGGTTTTTTGTTTTCTAATTGACACATTTACCCAGCCGCCATTTTATTTGCCAGCCTATTTGCATATTGGCCATTCGTAGGCAAAAAGGTCAACACACGTATGCGGCTTGTTTAGAGATATTACGCATGCAGACCGCAAATTAAACTGGGCCAGGAAATATGAGTTTAGGTGATAGCCATTAATGCTGCTCCCCCATTCGGGACGAAGGTCGCAACGCCCTTAGGAACAGAAGCAATGAAAATCGATAATACATATTGCAAAATAATAATAAGACCCCTGTGCCATGCTGTAGGCGTTGGCCAAGGGCCCCGAAGTGGGCCGAGATCAACACAAACAGGCCTGCTAAGTTATGCAAGTTCGGTAATTACAGTCTCAGGGCGTACGGCCTTATGCCATTATACTTAAAAGGGCCGCAATTGTTTTGCGGCGGCGTGATGGGGGCGTGCCCGCCGTGAATATATGGGCACCCGGGCCCACACACCTGATGACTCAACATGTGCCCGGTTACGCAAATCGAGCGCTCCTGGCCACAGGAGACATTGCATCAGAAGACTGCCATTCCGCGTCAGACAAGCTGGCGCAACGTCATATCAACCGGGAGGCGGATGGGGATTTCCACCAGCCAAAAGGTAAAACACATACATAAATGAACCGGCCTCAGAGCTCCGCTTTATTTATTCATTCATCAGGAAGCATGCACCGAAAGAAAATATTTGCAATACAACATTTCTTGAAAATGTAAATTAAATTTTTACTTTCAAAAAAGAATTTATATTTTGTTATTGAAGAATCTTATTTCTTTCTTCCATTGCTGGATGTAGGATGTAAATTTAGGAAAATGGATTCAAATATAAAACAAGAAAGAAAGACTACTTAAACAAGCCGAAGTTTGTATACCCTTGCAGTTTTCATAAGATAATTTAGACAATAACTGAACAAGGATATTGGTAAATGGAAAGAAATGTGGCTTAGTACATGTCTTGATCGATTTGGCTGTTTATGCTGATCAAGAATATATATATTTTATAGGGAATGAAATAGCTCAAGTTCCGACTAGAATTATCGTACAAAGTGTATAAAAGTGTACACTTGCCCGCTTTCTTTTCCTTTCACAAAATGTGCATACAAATGTAACCAAGTGCAGTGGCGCAATGCCGAAATTGTTGCGATTAAGTCATTTGTGCTACGGTTTACCCTTGTGCGCGATATGTGCGCACCCCCGCATGCACATTTGACGCACAAGCAGTCAAAGGGTCCAGAAAGGCCGAGGGACCTCCCACTTGCACACAGACCCACGAAGTGGCAGCTGCGGCACTGGAAGTTGTCTACGCAGCAGTGGCAAGGATACGCGTGAAACGGGCGGTTAGCAAAGGGATGGCACACGGGATGGACTGGGAAAGGACTCTTCCCGCCACCAGAACCGCTTGCTTTTGTGTAGCGCTGACGAGCGAGTAGAACTGAGATTGAAATTAAAAATTAAATTTATTTCAAGTTGACTTTTGTGGCGTGGCCAAAGGGATTGAGTTTTTGTTTGCCGCCATAGGTCCGCTTTGTTGCTTTATTTTTGGTCCGAAGTGACCGTGTTTGCTTGCTCATTTACTAAATCTTTTCCACTTTATAAAGCAGAATATATTGAAGTTTTTTGACATTTTTCATTTTCATTTTTTAATTAAATTTGTTATTATTTCACACAATATGGCATTATATTAAAATCACCTCTAGCCCCTTCGACGCTTATTCGTTCTTTGAGCGTTTCAATAAAGACGAGTTCGTAAAATTTCGACACCATGCAAATGCAAATTTGTCAATAAAATAATTTTGCACATATGCGGAGCGCTCGCACAGACACGAACATATTGAGGCAGATACCGAAATCCAATTGAATGCGCGGATGTATTACAAGCATACACATATAGTGAAGGAGAGAATTCCGGCCAGAACCGGAAATACTATTGATTATCGCAGCAGCGAGTGCCAGTAAATGTTTATTTTCGTTCATTACTCTCTTTCGATTTCAATTTCAATATTATTCGCAGTGTTTTTCCGCGCAGGGAAAACATTTATGTGCCATCGCTTTCGCTTCCGTCCTCTAACTCTTACTCTGTTTTCAGCTTTCCCTTTCGCCATCTCCATATTTTCTTGGCAAGAAGCCGACGCTTGATGTCTTATATAAGTGGGGCGGCAGTGAAAGTACTCGTTCCTTGTTCCACTCGCATTTCAATTCACTTCTGTCTAATAAGAAGTCATCGAAGCGCCAAAACCCTTTGCCCCTCCCGCACTCAGAGGGATGTCTAGTTCCGCCTCCTCGACACTTTTATGTGTGTGTGGCATTCATAACTTTTTAATTTTCGCCTCGTTCCAGATTTTTAATTAAAGTGTTACGCGAACTAACTGACACTAGGCCCGTGTACTTGATTCACGGACATGGACTGACGTGCAGGGGTCGCCGCTTTGGCATCAGACACTTGCCCAAAAGCCAAAAACCCAATGGAAACCTGCATGTCAGACCAAGTTCACAGAGTTCTCTGTGAGTGTCAGAGTTGTCAGTTTATAGCGAGGATTGAACTTGAATAGCAAATGGTTTGAATGAATGTTGGGTGTTAAAGACCTTTACAATGATTCTAAAGAATTACGATATTGATTTTTTATATCAGCACTTCAAAATTTAATGATAAAGTTCTGATAAATATGTGCTTGTAAAATGAAAAGAAATTGTCTTCTGAACTATTTACAGAGTAGCAGTTTAAAACCTTTCGTTAGTCCAGTTTGCTAGATTTAAAATATGTGCATTCATTAAAAAATATCTCATGATTGACCAGAAGACCTTATTTCATCGCAAGTCCGTGTTTATGGACTTGGTTTAGTCCTTCGTTAGATCTTATATTCTACACACATAACATTGCCATTTTCTCTATGCTGAACCTGTAAGCAACCAGCCATTACGTAGCTTGAGCGTATGAAATAAATTCTGCTTAATTGCGACCCTTAAAGCCGGACGAGAGCGCAATGTTGCGTAGAATGAGTCTCAGATTAAGATAAAGCACCGAAGCGAGCCGATGCACCGCAGGCAATAAGGCAACAGGCTGGCCCAGTCCCAGTCCCAGTCCCAGTCTCAGACCCAGTCCCTAGCCCCATTCCCAGTTATGGAGCAACCCCACTGCCACATGAATTACAAAAAAGGAAAAATGCATTGGCTGGAAAAAAAAACTTCAATAAAGTGCTGTGCTGGAGTTGGCCTGGTCGCCATTGGCCATTACACTGGCCCTGGGAAATGGCTACAATGAGGTTGGAGCAAAAACAGGGAGGGAGCAGGGAGGAGCGGCAAAGCCAGGACCATTCAGTCCGCTTTAAGCGCACATGGAAACCGAGTCCGGTGCAAATGACATAAAGTGCAAGTGAAGCCCGCGTCGTGTTTATTGCTTTTTATGGTGCCGCTTAATGACTGCATTCGCATAGAGGTTTACGGGCCAAGGGACTTTTTTTTTGAAAGGGGAAATAAAAGTCTTTAAACCGTATTATTGTATAGTCTAGAATAAGTTAAATTATATTTTTAGTCACAAGTTAGCATTGCTAAGTAAATAATCTTTCATTTGTTTTTGTTGATGGAAATAAGAATTTTCAGGCTGGTTTAAATAATTTTAGATACAAAGCTGAACTATGTTTATCGGTGTCTGATTAATAGTCTCATTTAAAATACGATCCAGTTCCCCGTTGACTTCTGATGAAGCGATTGGAAGCTGCTTCCTAACCTTGGTCACTCCGATTATTTATCTTGGCTTTTGCCATCCTGCTGTCCCTTCCGAGTGGTTCCAAATTATAATGGCAACTTTTTATTTACTCACAGCGCCTGTCCTCGAAGGCCATAAAGTATCACGCCTGTCCTTTTTAGACTCTAGCCGAGAAGTTTGCAACCCAGCTGACCACGCCCCCCTATCCCTCCCTTCTGTTTTCCACAAACTTGCTTCCACTTGAAACTTGCACTGGCATTTTGCTACATAGTTTCCTGCTCTATCTCTCCTGCACTCGTCGCATTACTCAGCTGACCTCTTTGTGCGCGGGTGTCGAAGTCTCTGAATTTTTTTTGCATCTTTGCATTCTCAACAATTTCACAATTTATTGTTTTCCCAGTATTGGGGTCATTTTGTTGGAGGCAGGGTCTGCTGTCCTTTGCTGGCCCTTCGCCGTCGCAAAAACAGCAGCAACAGCAAACAAAAAGGGCAGCGAAACGAGGTTAGTTTTGTTTAGACAACCTGACCTAAGGCCCAGCTCGTGGCAGGGAGAACGGAATTTACGTATAGAAAATAATATTAAGATAACCCCAAGACAATGGCTGGGTCTGCATAAAATGCCCGACATATTGACACACTTGGCGTATGATTGATTTTTCCCGATTTCCCGGGCTCTCCCTTTCGACCCTTTAAACTTGCAACCTTGCCATTTACAAGCCTTTCTTCCCCTTCCCTTTTTACCAGATAAACACGTAAGGGTGAGGGTGGGGGACTTGTTGATTCAACGACCGCAGGGGGCGGCTCACACTGACACAATCAAATCAGAAAACAAAGGTCCCGCCCCCCAGCTCCGCCCCAATGATAACAGCCCATTATGGTTGTTGTTTATGGGGGAAAGCAGGGGAAAGCAGTCACCTCTGCGATATAACACAAATATGGCTGTGTAAATACATCGAATGACACAGTAACAACCACTGCAAACAGCCATCAGACATCAGCCCAGTACCCGTCACTGTCATTGTTATCGTATCTACTCAACGTGTCCCTCGACCTTTCCCACGGACCCAGCCCTTGCTCCTTGGTCCCTGGTCTCTGGTCTCTGGTCCGACGACAACGGCAGTTGGCTGTCACAGACCAGTCAGCCAGGTGGAAATCGGAAGAGCAGCGCGTTATGCAAATGCTGGCGGGAAATGGGAAATGTAACATGCACACAATGCCGTGTTGACACCGCACCTCGCAGCTTGCACCTTAGTCTGATCAAACGGTTGGTTAACCCGATTTTGAATACAAAAACCCCGCAAATAAAGTCGTATTCCCATCGACAATTCGATTTATCAATTGCTTTAATTTAGTAAGTTAACTGTATTTTTCTGTGGGTATTTCTCAATATTAGTGTCTGCCAATTTTGAAATATTAATTAAAATTACAGCACAGTCATTTACTTTTTTCAAGAAATAATTGGTGAAATACTTACAATTTGTATTTTTGATTATTAAACCGATAATTAGAAAGCAATATTTAAGTACAAAAATTTAAGACTAAAATACAGTTCATAGAAGCAAACGTTTTTAAATTTAATATAGTTGTACATCTATATTAAGTACATTTTTACTTTAAAAACTTTCATTGGTACAAAATTAATGCTAGCAATGTTTGTATGAAGAGCTTTTTTTACATACTACATTATAATATTACATTTACACTGCAAATTTATATAATATTCAGTTGCTTTAAGGTAACAGCATTTTACGATTGCCTACAACTAGTTGACCGAGAAAAGAAACCCAATAAAATACAATGAACAAAATCTTTTTTCTTTTAAGTAACCTTCTTATTGCAATAATGCAGTTCCTAAAACTACATTATCAGATACTGCCAGGTTCCGTTGTCCAAGGCCGACCACAAAACAGTATGGACAATACGAATTTCGGTCAACGAGGGCAGGGTTCCACTAAATTATGCAGTGGCCGCTGGCCAGACACAGGTATCCGACAAATGTGTCTGTGCATCTTGTAGATGACCGTAAACAGCTGAAAGCAACTGTTAGGACCCGGATTTGTATCCCAATCCGACCGTTGTTGCCACTCGCCTCACCTCGCCCCACACCAGTGTGTGGTGCTGCAAATGAAGTGCAGTTTAAGAGCCATCAACGTCAGGGGCGATGCGCTTGTTTGCGGACAAAGGACATCGGAGGAGCTAAGGCTCGGGCCTGAGCCGGACTAAGCCGGCCTGACAACGAGCATCTGGGGAGGACATAACCCAATTAGTTTTAGACTTTTGCCACGACACATGCCAATTCATTTGACTCCGACAGCGACACCGGACAGGGCCGCCACTGCTGCTGCCGGGCGCCTTCTCATTTGCATTCGCTTTTGCGTCACAGTTTTTAATTATTTTAAAGCGCATTCGTTTGGGGACAACGGCCAGAATGCTAAATGCTAAATGCAAAAAAGACGCCAGTCTTACGAATGCAAATGAACAAATGACCCTGGCAGGTATTTTCGAGGACAGCCACTCGAGCTAGAGCTCGAGCCAGAGGCGGAGGCGGAGGTGGAGGCCCGAGGAACTGCAGCAGCCTCCAGATGCGAAAACAAAGCCGTACAAGCGCCGCCGAGAAAGAGGCAGCAGAAGCTGCCTAAGTAGGCGTAGAGTGTTTGCTTCCTGGCGCACGGCAGCAACAATAACCGCACACAATGTCAACAGCTCGACGAGCTAGTCTGGGCCTGAGCTTGAGGTCCTTGCAAGGAGCAGCCTCCCCACTCGCAGCTGAGACGGAGACGACGGCATGGAAAACAAAGCAACACTTAAAAGTTAAAGCAAATGGAAAAGTGTGCTGGGAAGGCAAGCAGGCGAATCAGAAGGTAGGGAAAAGAGACCCGGTATCCAGAGTCCAGGGCTTTTTCGAGAGCTCTCCTATTTTCAAATTAGCCACTCAGTCATTCGGGGCCCCGCCTGAGTTAAGGGTTAGTCGGAATATACCCGGGATCTTGATAAAGCTGTGTGTTCAAACATCTTAAAGACTGGGCGCAGCTCTCCGTCGTTACAGCATGAATATGCTATGCTTAATTTGTTGTCCTAGCTGATGTTTTCTTAGGCTGCCTCTCGGCATCGCCTCGCCCGAGCAGCTTAAATGCAAATTCTAGTTAATAAATGACAGGCCTATCGCCACACAAGCTGAGGCCATAAACAACCTTAAACCGGGCCAAAGCTGATGGCTGTAACATGGCCCCTCTCCCTCTCCCTCTCCCTCTTCCCTTCCCCGGCCTGTCAATAAGCGTAAATTTGCCAAATACAAATAATCTTTTTTGTTTGGGCTCACTCTTTAATCTGCCCGACTTAAAATCTCAGCAGAACCTGACAAGTACCAAGTACGTTTGCATGTATTTTGAGCTGCAGGAGAGGCTGTGCAGAAGGATTCATGCGAATATCAACGAATAGCAAAAGTGCATTCAGCTGCCAAGTTGTCTAAAACTGCGTGCTGACCCTGCAACTTGGCTAAAACTTTTCAAGTGCTGAACATTGCCTGATTGGTTGCCTCCAATTTACGCTAATTATATCTCGACATTGCCAAGTGTTGCTCGATCGTTACGTAAGCAAAATAATGGCCAAGTGAATAACTCGAAAACTCTTGAAATTTAGTCCGTAGAAAAGTTTTGCTTAAACTCAATGTTCAATATGGTAAAATTAATAAAGAAAAAAGCTGAATATTACCAAGTAATTTAATAGTCAAATGGCTAATAATATTTTTTCTCATTAACCGATCAAAAAGACAGCAACTGAGAAGAATTGTTAGAAAAATACGAGAAGCGACCAATAGAGACATTTCAATTCCAACGAGCTAGACGGGTAACAAATCTGAGCAGCTCAAAACGCAGAAACCAGCAAACTTCTCCTTTTTTATCTAAACCGTAAAAATATTCCATTTCGAGTGCAGTACCTGCAGCCAGACAGGCCCAGGTCTGGCCAAGAAAATAGCGAAATATCTACGCACATCCTCGCACACATAAAAAATGCTGAAAACGAAATTTCAACGACGGAAAGTTTAGGACAGAAAAAATCGGATGGCAAAAAACAGGAGCAGGATGAATCGCCAAAAGGCGGTCGACCACAGAAGCCAAGATCCCGAGCAGTGGCAGCTGTAATCAGCAACATCAGCATAAACTTGGCTAACACAAGCACACCGGCCGCGATAGCACACTGTTAGAAAATCCAGGCTAAAGTTTTCCGGCCCCCACAGCTGCAGTGGGGGCGTGACTGGGCCGGAGGGCTGGCCCAACAAGACACATCTAATAACATTAAGTAGTTTGCGCGTCGTTTGAATTATGGCCACGTTCGCTGATGGCAGCCTGTGCGATGAGTGGCAACACCCCAGCTGCCACCCGTTGGGCCTCTTTTTCGCAAGCATTTAATTCGCATGCGTTTACTGGTTGGCCACTTTGCACTACTCTCGCTTTCTTGGCCTAGCGAAAACTCAATTTTGAAAAATTATTGCCAGACACGGAAGGTAACCGAGCAAACGGGGCCGAACGCTCCCCTGAAGGTCAACGGCGGGAGTAAGGAAAGGTCCTTAGCCCATCATGGATATCGGCTAGGCCGAGATGGAAATAAAAAATATTTAAATATTTATTTAACAAGTGCGGTGCAATAGTGAGTCTTTACTTGGTACACGCTGAGATATGTTTGCTAACTTCAAATGAAGAAAGGAAAATAATATCCAAATTTTTCCTATCCAAGAGAATACAAAATGGAAACAGAAAACTACAACTATTTACATTGAAGTATTAAATTTGCGTGTTGATAAATTTTATACTAAATTTTATACTAAAATGTGTATTGAAATAAAAATAAAAACTTTAAAACGATAATAAACAATATTGATCGATTTACAGCGAGTCCCACTCATTTTTCAATAAATCAGCCGATCCTGGCAAATGAGCATTTGTCAGGATCGGCTGATTTATTAAAAAATATAAGGTTAAATTAATTATTTTAAAGAAAATTGTAATAGACTGATCGAATGTTTATTTTGTCATGCGCTTGTACAATTGACAAATTAATGTTGAATTCTATTTAAAAATGTTCGAATTGAAAATATCTTTCAAGAACCTGTATAGTTCCTTAATTTAACGCTTAAAATAAGTATAAGCTAATTGAAAATGTTCTTCAACTATATAAATTTCAATATTTTATTGTTTCTTACTAACAAAGCATAAATATAAAAATAAATTTTTTTACTAACAAAGCATATATATTAAAATACATTTTTTTAAGTGCGAGAAAATAATTTTAATTCAATTAAATTTTATATACTCAGAACTTATTTCTTAGGATAAATATTCATATTAATCAAGTTGATAATTTTTTCACCAACAAAAGTACTTTACTTTATAAATTTATATTGCAAAGAAATAGAAAAATAGGCTATAGTCTATTTCTTCAAACCATGGGATACACAGTACCAAATTATTGGCCATTTCTATCCTTATATTATATGCGTAAGGACAACAAAAAAGAGCACTTTGTAAAACCCTTTATAAACTATTAAAATGGTAATATTTTTCTTGAATAGTTCTTATAAAGAATATGTATTTGATAAGCGTAAAAATCTGGTATTAATACACAGATAAGTATATATACATAAACAAATAAAAAAGATTAAAAAACCTCAATCACCATGTAAAGAAGACATTGCTTATAATTAAAATAGAGAGGGAATGCCTTTCATATTTATAAATTAAGTTAATTTCTTTTCGAAGATGCATATTTAACAAGTCGTGCATAGGCTTGTAAGCCTCCTTACATACACAAAATGAAAGGGACTTGCATTTTATTAAACTTATATCTCGAGTAAAACTTTTCAATATAATAAAGATAATTTGATATATTTTCGAAATTATATCATATATTTTTTAGCTGCGAATGCCTGCCAAAAACAAAATGCAAAAGGTCAAAGGTGGGAAGGACTGCCTCGGCACTCCACCGAGAACACGAAAAACGTGTGCCACAAACAACCAACAACACCTGAACAAAGTTGTCTCGACTGGCAGACAGCGGCGACGGCGTCGATGACGACGCCACTGCCAAAAGCGAAATTCAAAAAGCGAAAAGGGAAAACTTTCGCAGGGGAACTCAAACTTTTTATTTGCATTTTTTCATATTTTTCAAGATGCGAGGCGAGATACTTTCGCTACGGAGCCAGCAGCCTGCATGACTGCGAGTGGCTGTGGGCCCGGCCTAATTAAAACGATTGTGGTGTTGATGTAATTGCTCGCAAATGAGTAACGCTCCTGTGGCAGCACCGAATTAGCATCACTTCACAGGTAGACAACGACAGCAGGTAAGTGGTTGGAATAACTCGGCACGATAACTATGTGGCATGGCAGCCGAAGGCGGCTTTCAATTAATATTTCAGCCCCAATAAATCGCTCGATTGTATTTATTGGGGATGTGCACACACACACGAGTTTGGGCGTGTGTATAATCACTTTTCACGTATGCTAGGCGGCGGCTGTCATTATCATTTTTCATGCTGTCTGGCCGGATTGTTGTTGGCCACTTATTGCCAGCATCTGTCATACATCGCAGACAATCCCGAATGTGTGTATACAAACATCCTTCAATTTTTGCCTCGTTTGTTTACTTCGGCTTGGCAGTCTCAGGTTTCCTTTTCTTATTTGTTATTATCCATAATTCAATTTATCATTATGTGTTCGTTAGGATTTCTCTGTGGTTATATAAAGGCTTCGTCAGATTGGCAATGTCTGATTGCCTTTGTTGCCTAAAGTTTCACAACTGAATTGATAATTTAAATGCCATAGTTAGGGGGATTTATAAGTGATGGTTCTAGATTTAATTTATTAAATTGCATCTTTTGTTATGTATTTTTGGATTATAGAATTGGTTATTTTATTTTATCATTAATAGTATATATATTATTTTTTATATACTTTGCATTTTATTTTTGTTAGATCATACTTTTATATTATTATATATTTCTTTGACTATATTACTTGATCATTGAAATTAGTACTTATTTTAGTATTTATTTACATATTTTTTGTTAATTACTTTTTAAAAACGACTCTTTTTTAATTTTGATGTTGAATTTTATCGGCCTTTGAAACTCACTTTGCAATGCACACTTGCCAATCAAAGTAATTGACGGTAAGATTTAAAAGGTTCGGCTCTCAATCGGGCTTCTTTTGATTATTGATTCATTTTATATATTGTGTTGATGTTTGCGTTAGTTTTGCATATTTGCAGTTGTCACTCAGGACGAGTCCACCGTGCTGGGGCGTCCGCAGCTCCTCCTTGTGCTCCTCGACTCCTTACCTGAACGGGCACAGCTGGTGGACAACGATGTCTGAGTGACAATTGCAGGACTGGGGATCGGATTGTTGTGGTCACCTTGATACGGCTGCGATTGCAATTCCATATTACATTTGCACTGTAATTTCTGCCTTATTTATTCTGCACGAAACTCCCACCGCACCTAGCCAGTTGGGAACGGAATCAATTATTAACCGCATTCCCTCTTCACACATCTATCTTGGGTGGGCGTTCAAGTCAAGTTCTCGCCTTGCGTATGGCCTGGTGTTATTTTATTCTTTATTGGTATTTCTGCGGACGAGTAGAAAAATGGTAGAAATTCATATTTTATAGGCGCGGACGCGTCGCGGATTGCAGCTCCCGAGCTCTGCTGTAGTATGCTGGGCTGTCGGCTGTCGGCTGTCGAGCGACGGGGGCGACGGAGGGCAGGAGCCAGGCCAGCAGGAGCCAGCAGGAGACGCGCACTGACGGGCACAACAAAAACACGACTGAGGCCGCCCAGCGGCCACCAACGAATAACGAGGCGAAATTGAAAGCGAGCGCCGTCACCGATGGCGAATGCGAGTGCGAATCGGACTCGTTTTCGGCTGGCTTCAGTTTCAGTTTTCCGCATTCAGGATTCAGGTTGAACGAAATTGAAAGCGCTGGCCTCTGCCCGAAGTGGGTCTCTCGCTCGTCCTGCTCCACACCAGCAGCAGGAGCGGCCCACGAGCTCGCGAGCAGCAGCAGGCGCAGCTGAAGGCATGTAAACAAAGCCAGGACGAAGCTCGGCCAGGTAGGGAGCCGAGATGGGCGCCGACACGAGGGGATACGAGCCGAGAGGAGCCGAGTGCACTGCCATCTCCTGCTGAGCGAAAGCTCTCTCTCGGTGCCGCTCAGCTGTGCGTGGGCGTTGCAAACAGCTGATAGCAGCTGTCGCTCTCTGAGCGCCTCTCTTTTGGCCTAATTTGCTGACATTGCTTAGACACTGTTAAAAAAAATAAAATCGATCGTATGAAATCAACTGACTTTCAAAGCTCACATTAGATCTTATTGATCTCTATCAATAAATAGTTCGATTATAAATTTAAAAAGAATTGTTATGAAACATTTATAAGATATACAAATAGTTCCAATAAAAAATGTTATTTTTTAGATTATTTATTTATATTTTTATTTTCTAGTCAATTAAAGAGCTTTTACAGCTATAGTTGTGTCTCGAATTAATATTTATTTATTCATAATATTTCCAGCGCTACAAGGTTATCCTTATTATTTATTGCGCTAGTCACAAAAGCAAAATTCAAAAATTTTACAATAGTTCCCTAACTAGCCTATTTTGTCCTTCACAATTTTTCATTTAATTAACCTTTAAATTTTAATTTACATTATAAATGACACTTAATTTTTTTTTAATAGCGAACACAAATAATAAGGATAACCTTGTAGCGCTGAGAAATATTATAAATAATAAATATTACATAATGTATATAAAAAATAGCCCTTGAGCTCAGCTGAACCCTTTAATTAAAATTTAAAAATTGAACATTTGGCCACAGTAAGACCATCCACAAATTTCGCTCCGTGTAAAAGCTCGCTGACTCGGACGCACACACTCAACTGCATTCCGTCGTTATCCTAGCTGACATAGTAAACATGACCAAAATGCATGTTCCCCAAGGTGCCAGCGTATCTGTGTGTGGGTGTATGGGTGTGTGGGCGAGTGTGAGGGGGCAAAGCCACATTTGACGTGCCAGTGCCACATTCATTTGCATATTTGAGAGCGTTTTCTGGCTTACGCGTGAAGCGGGCGATTGTCTGTGCGCGAGGGCATGGGCGGGGGCGGGGGCTGGACCGCACACGCCGAAGTCTCATGTGTAAGGGATAGATAAGTTCAACTTAATTAAAGTTTCAGGCGGGACAAAACGTTGCTTGGTTTTTCGGCTCTCCGTTGCATAAATTATGACAATTGGCCATGCTACTTACAAGATGCACCCGAGACCTTGCTCATTTGCCCCCATTATCATCAAGGTAATCGCTAGGCAGCGCCATTGGTGTATTATTTATGCCGCCCACATCGTTTGTAAATAAATCTGTGTAAGCTCCAATGTATTTCTGAATTTTAGATCACAGCATCGGGGATTGGTCAGAAGAAGATGTGCTTTAATACGAGGAATAGGTGAAACATAATTAGCTGTCAAGTCACCGGGGAACCAATAGCTCAGCATAGTAACCTCTACCCGGGCCAAGTTAAGGCTCTTTTAAAATTAATGAAGGGAAGCTTAAAAGGAGGTTTGAATTAGAATGTTTCAAAGTAGTCTCATTACTAGGTTCAAATAAAAATCTTTGTTGTTTTGACTAGAAACTACTTTGCTGAAATTATCGTTCTTTTTAGCAGACTTTCATTTTTAATAGTTTTGTATCGTACCAAATATAAAACCTCTTCATGTCTAACATACATATATAGTTGTGTAAGATCTTAATTTTAACGAATGTATTTAACAAGTTTTAAAATTCCAATTGATTTACTTTGTTTATTGCTATGTACTGCCATTCAATAAATTTTGCTGGATAACAAAAGTGTAGTTATAATAGTAGTTATTATGCAATTGTATAACATCTGTAGATAATTGTAAATAATATTTATTATTATTTTTAATAATATTCATCTTATATAATTGTTTAATAATTATTAACACGTAGATATATATAGCAATATTACCTTGTCAATGGAACCAACAAATTTATGGGGGAGGGACATTGTTACAAAGACTGATTGCAGTCTCCGTTGACGCCAACTAAATACCCAAAATACCAAAAATTGATCTAGAATACCCATATTATTTTCCAAATTAAAGCGAATTAAATGCAGAAATGTAATCTTAGGAATTGTGATTGCTTAAAGACATGTTGATTTATCTGGTTATACGGCATTCAGGAATATAAACATAAAGCTAAATATGAATAGGACGTTGACCAGTGAATTTCGTGGAAAGAATAAATATGACAAAAAAAGGACCCCACATATGTATGTTAAACTTTCAGTTAGTGGGCTTTTAGCCCTTCCGTTGTTTATTGCAGTGAATAGATTGATCAGTTATTGGCTTCTATTAATTTTATTGGGGTCTCCACTTGATATTGGTGTAGTTAGAATTCTTCATTGTCGTCGTCATCAACGTCACCGTTGTCTTCCATCAAGGCGACCAAGTCAAGTAGTGCTCTGACCTCTTCATCGTAGACCATGGGGTCCCTGATCAAACTTTGCGGAAATGGATTAATGTCTCGACGCTTGACTAGTTCTTGGTCCGCGCGCTGCTTCATAGTAGCTAGAACTTGATCCCGAATCTGGTCCTCGTGTTCCTTCTGGGCTGAGAAGATTATACTGGTCATCTCCCTTTCACAGAGCTGCTCAGGAGTCAGATGGAGCAATGGTTCCTGCCGGCGGCCATCTACTTCCTCGTAAGCAGCCACATCAGCGATCGAATATGCTGGGAACATTTTTGATGGAATTTCAATGAAACCAAATATATTGTGATAGCTCGCCGACTAATCGAGGAATATAACATTTTATTTCAGACATATACTCAGGCAGACTTATCAGAGTCTACTCAGTCGTTTGTAATTTAACGGGAGCTTGAGCTCTTATATTTGCATCACGGCTTCTTTTCCCCAAAAATCTCTGTAGTTTCGCCATCTCGTACTCCTTGGCTGCCTCCTTGATTATCTCATTCACCTGCCCTCCAGTCGAGTTGGCCCAAACAGGATCCATCGTCGATCGATGAATCTGAATACCGTTGCCGATTTCCACATAGGCAGCAGTCACAAAATCGGCTCCCGATTGCATCGCTACCTCTAAGATCCCAGAGAACTCTAAGTCGGTGGATTGCCGGCAAGAAACTGAATCGAACGAATAGTACTATTTCCCTGAGACCAGTAATTTTTCTGAGTATCAAACGGTGCGGTGAAAACGTGAAAAATATATAAACAAAACGGGAATAAACATAAACAGGCGGAGAATGTGTCAACAAATTGGCCAGTGGTACCAGTCGAACTTTGAGATATCTGTTTACCAACAGCGTAAACTTTATGTTTATTTTTGAAAAATGAAACGGAATTATGGAAACGTGTGTTTACAGCTTAAAGCTTTATTTTAGTCGGAAAAGCCGCGCTTCTCCAAAAGTTGTTATTGCAGGTAAACTCTGATGGCCAGTAAAAGCTGGCGGCGAAAGCTTTCTTGGTTCATGACTTTATTGTGGTGAGTTTTCCTCTATTTTATTTTGAGATTCTATATTCTCCACACCAAACACTATTATTTATTTATTTATATCTTATATGACTTGACATATGTTCGCTGTAGGGAAAAGTTCACCGATTTCTTTAGTGTATTTAGTTAGTATTTGGGAATTACTTGCATTACTATGTTTTCCATAGTAAGGGTTTATAAAAAATATAACAAAAGAAACTAGTTTCGCCAATTATCAGTGCTATCAGAAACCATGTACATCCGTATTTGTAAAAATAACAATCTCGAAATGTGCTAATTTGACTCCCTTCTATTAATACCATGTCAAGGTCGTGCATTAGGACTTATTGATTGGTGTAAGCGGTGTCAGCAGTGCCACCCTCGTCCAACCAATGCATTTAATAAATAATGAGCTGCTGCTCACTACTGGTCAGCGACCAGTTCGTCACGCATCGTAACACCGGAATAATGAAAGGTGTCACTCGGTCCGGGAACGAAAACAAAGCCAGCCCAAAACCAGTCCTATTCAATTATGGCCAACACCGATGCCGGACAGGAATTAAAAATTCCATTTGTAGTCAGGAGGGGGGCGTGATGAGCCGTACACACTTATATTTAGCCTGGCTCGTCACTTTGTTTTCTATTAATCAAATCCTGTAATAGGATTCAATTTACTTTAATTGGCTTACGGAAATTACCTGGGCGGTTACCAAAACAAAAGCAAAGTAATGGAAGTTTATAAATAAGTGTTATATTCCACGGCCTTATCTTTATGATCGAGGCAAAAATTGTGGCACTCAATGTGTTTTTTCATTATTCTTTTTTATATAAATCATTAAAACTTATATATAATGAAGTTAAAATATATTTTCTTTTACAATTTTAAGCAAATTGAACAAATTTGTATTTGTTTTGTCGGTAGTAAGTTGCTAAAAATCCGAACTTTGTGGTATAACTGTTCGATGATTATTATTTAAATTCAAATGTTATTTTTGAATTAATATTTCATTATCGATTCGGTATTTTTATTTGACGGAGGCAATCTCAGCTATTATTGTGAAAATGAAACCATTCTATGCAGTGTTTACATTTCAGTTTTTTTTTCCACAAATAAATTGTTTCAGACTTCGACATGTGCAGTAAAAAATTAAAACATAATTTTAATTTTTCTCTTTACAGTAAAATAAAAAAATATAGTTCAAAAAACTTCTTTGCCGAATTTTCTCCTTGGCTCTGTATTTAAATTTGTATTTGGCAGTCACTCACACACTTAAATATTTGTCACAGACACACGTCGTATACATAATATAGAGAGTCAACATTCCTAATCCCAACCCTGACCAAGAACAACAAAACTTAGTGGCATAAAGTTGGCGCCAGTCGGAGGAAAGTCAGATAGCCGGCCAGGAAGTGGGCGGGCGCGACTGCCTCCCAATCGGAATTCCCGTTTTTCACTTTCCATTTTCCACGCTTTTGCACACTGAATCTGGAACGTTGCACCGACTTGTTGCACTCACTTTTCCGGTGGCGCTGCCATCCACGGCTGG
>VNJS01012844.1:0-14004 GCA_008042575.1 Drosophila watanabei | reverse complement strand
TTCGGTGCTTTCGGAGTCGCATTCTCGACATGTTTGCCATGTTGCCTATGTTGCTCGCGTGTAGTTGTTGTTGCTGCTGCTGCTGCTGTTGATGTTGCTGCTGCTGCTTGAAGCACATAATTACCGCAGCGCGTATTTAATCCGACAAATGGTTTCAACCTTAGTTGAACTTTGTCTATGGGCCACACTCAACCCCTCGTGTAGTTGCTGTTGTTGGCTGGCATTTCTAATATTCCATGACAGCCGCTTGAAGCCGAAGCTAAAGCGTTTTCTGTGGTTACAATGTAATAAACCTTGACAAGCTTCAGATGGGTTTTCGGTTTTCGGTTTTCGGTTGCCCGCCCGATGGCGGAAGAGGGGCGAGAGCTTAGCCGAAATCCCAGCTCGAATGTTGGATGATGATGTGATGTCAAGTGCTTATAGGTACTTACAACTGAGTGTTCTGCGGGCATGCAATTTTTGGCTATTAAAAAATATTTTTTTAAATAATTATCAACAGCGAAATATTTTTACATTTTGCGATAATATAGCAATACGTACTTGGCTTAAATCTTTGGAATATAACTTCAACTAAACTGCAGTAGTCAAGGTTTTTGCTTTTAATCTTTACTAATCCTTCTATTAATCTTCATTAACTTTTTGTTTTAACCACTCACGTTAGTTTACTTATCAGTTTATTACATCTTAGTCATGTTTTGCTTGATTGATTTATGTAATTATTTATGTTGGCTTTATTTTGTTTACTTTTTAGGTAATCTTGTTTGTGGCGATTTTAATTACAGTCATGTTTGAATGTTGCTGTTGATTTAACTTGCTAAAATACTATTTTAAAAGCCTTTCTTAATTTCCTTACGAAATATTATAATTTTAATTATTTTCGTTCATAAATCGAGAGAAAACCGTTTTCCCCGAGCTGTTTACTGAAAAAGCAGAGCGTTTCCGAAAGCCATTTGGTTCTTTCCACTCCCAGAACTGCCAGACTCCGCACCTGTCACCCCCATTCCCATTCCTATTCCACTCCTGATCCTCATCCTCTCATCCCCATTTTCGCAGCAGCAGCAACATTGCAACATGGCCAACGATCCCCTCCCCGATTCTATTGCAATTTGCAACTGCACCGAGTGTGTGTGTGTGTGTGTGTCTGATGTGTTGTGTTGTGTGCTGTGTGCTGTGTGCTACCCGAGATACTTTATCTTTTCCGCCCATCTATCTGCATAAATAGAGAGGAAGAGGCTGCTACCGCCTCTCCACATGTTGCTTCATTCATTCCCGATCCGAATACGAATACGAATCCCAATCCCAATCCCCAACTGACGGACTATGATAAATAAAGTAAAGTGCATTTCCGTCAAAACAAGTTTGTTCTATTAATATTTTCAATACTTCGAATTCAGACAGAGATGTTGTCGGCGGCGGTTGTTGTTGTTGTTGTTTTTGTTTTTGTTGCTGTTGTTGTGGATGTTGGTGTTGCTGCTGCTGCTGATGCTGCAGCCGCGAGAAACTTTCACTGCAGACTCGACCGAAGATCACTAGAATCATTTTGTGAGTGCACAGCAAGAAAATTATAAGCAAAAGCAGGCCATAATAACGAAGCACTATCACAGCTAAAGCCGAAGGTTTTTTTTATCGATAGGTTAGCGATATTTCAGCCTGCGTTATACCATATCGATTGGCTGAAACATTTATCGGCTGTAGAGTAGAGAATTCTGGACGCTTATAACGATAAATACAATATTTAAGACAAATCAAAGTATTAAAAAGCCAAAAAAAGCAACAATTTCCATTCGAAAATGTTTTTTTTTCTCCTTTTTAAAGGGGCAATAAAACTGTATACTTAATATAACATTTTTTTACATTCAATGTTTTGTAAATTTTTGACAATTTATAAATAAATAAAATTATAAACTTATAAAATTTTCAAAAGATTGGGAAATTTAATTTTTCTTTCGGACATAACTTGATCAATTTCGCTGTTGATGCTGATCAAGAATATATATGATTTATATGGTCGAAAACGAATCTTTCATTATTTTGCAAGCTTCTGACCAAAGCCCCTGTTAAAAAATGAAAGTTTTTAATTAAGAATAATTCATACACATCGTTGGATTAAAAACTAAAAATAATTGATATATATATTTTTTCACAGTGCCTTTCACGTTATGTGTGCGTTGATTTGTGGGGGGCGACGACGTGCTGGCATCGTTTTAATTTGGCCGATCTCCCCTCGGAAAAGTGCAGCGCATTTACAGTTATTTTTATTGGAGCCAAGCAGCGCGACAATTCATCCATCATTTTCTGTTATGATTTTGAATATTCCCCCCTTTTTTTCGGTTGAGGTAACCTCCCCCCCTTCCACCGTCGTCGTCCCTTTATTTTGGCATAGCCGGCTATGAGGCAGGGATGAGGATAGGGCAGGAGGGGCACTTGTCTGCTCTCCCCTCTCTCCCGCCCCTTAACCCCGGCATCGCCCCATCTCTTTTGGCCCCTCTCAACAGCATCCGGTAATTATGCGACACGCTGATTAAAATGCGTTAAACGCAGACCAGCACACACTCGGCGTCCGTGTGTGTGTGTGTGTGAGTTAGGTGGGTCTGGAGTCCAAGTGAAATCTTCGCCTGCATTAACGAGTTTTCCGTGACGCGTCGTCGTCGTCGTAGCTCCTCCGTTTCCCAGTTCCTCGGCTTCTTCTTCAGTTTCTTTCAGCTTCTTCTCGTTTTCTTTTAAGCCCGCTGCTCTTATTCTTTTGCCTCCGCCTTGCCTCGCCTTGCTACACTTGATTTCCACAGGCGCACAAACACATACATTCGCACACATGCACGAATGCACTGAGAGAAAAGACATAAAGATTATAAAGAGGTAATAGTGAAGCTTATTTCAATGATGCAAGTCTATAATTCTCAATGTGTTTTAACAAAACTCCTCCAAAAGTCCTTGTCTTTTCTGAGAGAATAATTACAAAATTATTATTTCAATTAAATATTCAATTTAACATGATCAATTTTTTCTCGTGTACACTGGAGAAGAGAAAGAGGAAACTGCGTCTTCTGATATGCTGGCTCCGCTTCTCATTCTCGCCTGCTCTCCCTCTCTGTCTCTATCTCCGTTCTGTTTCTTCTGTTTCGTGGTGATCAGGTTACCTGTCAAGGGGCGGGGGGAGGGAGGCAAGCAAGGTGACGTGGGGCAGGGGCAGGGGCAGGTGGCCAGCGGAGGTTGTGTTCGGTTCTGCGGCTTGCAGGTTACCTTGCTTGCCGGTTGCATGGTTTTATCTGCAGTCGTCGACGACGTTGCGACGACCTCTTGTATTTGTTGTTGTTTGCATACCCTAGAAAAACCGGCAGAAAGGGTCAAAGGGTGTATTAGTTCGATGTGCAAGTAAACAATATACAAGCACATACTTTTTCTTAATAAACTTTAAAATCAAGGATTAATTGCCTGAAGTAAGTTATATTGAATTACAGAAAGTAAAGTTTATAAAATAAATTAATGATTGAAAGAAAATAATAAATTATTTAATTACGAAAATAAATGTTAAATATAAATATATTATAATGGGTATCTAGTTAGTCCTTACCCGTTTGTGACTTTTTCTTTGCTTGTTATTGTCATTATTTTCTTTAGCCTTTTTCTTTCACTGCGCACGTTGTGCCATAGTTGTTGTTGCTATTGTGGTTCTCTCCTCTTGTTTGTTGTTATGTTTTTTCTGCTATTGCACTGCACACGGCATTCGTCCTCCAACAAAAAAAAGCGAGGCAAAGTCGTAAACAGAACAACAACACCCCTCTTCACCACCCCCCAAAAGCCCTAATTCTTGGGCCCCGTTCGCCTCTTTATTTCCTTTACAGTGAACGTCCCTTACAGAGAACCAAAGGTTGGTAAGTGAGGAACTATGTACGAATCTATACATTTTTATTCAAAGAAATATTTATTTATTAAGTTCTCAAGATTTTATTTTGTAATATAATAATTAAATAAATTTCATTTTATTCGTGGAAGTCCGTATGAATTTATTTTTAGTCTTATCAACTTTCTTTTCTATTTTAAAAGGTGCTTAAAATTCCCAACTTCTTTTTCTGTAGATGTGTTCTTGCTTTCTTTTTAACATACTTTTTTCTGCCTGGGGTATACACTGTACTTTGTGGTTGTATTAAAATTCTTTGGTTGCCTTCGACTCTGTTTTCTTTATTTTTATCGTATTCCTTCTAACTGGTCGTTGTCGCTGTGCGTGAATGTTGTTGTTGTTGTTGAAAGTAGTTGTTGGTGTTTTTTTTTCTGTGGGATTGTTGCTTTTGTTGGTGTAGTTCTTGTTGGTGTAAATGTTGTTGTTGTTGGCTTGTCTCGTTTATTGATCGTGTTGCTGCACACACAGGAACCAGCACACACAGTTGCATTCCCATACGCAATTCAATGAAGAAATGCTTCAAGTCAATGACCCGGAAATTGTGTCTAAAAAAGCAACAGCAAAAGCAAAAGCAAAACCAAAAGCAACAGCAGCATAGAACTTTTACCTAGACATCGGCGCATGCGACTGACGTTGCAAGTTGCAAGTTGACTGCGCCAGTCCAATGAACCGACTGCATTCGCACTCGCACTCGCACTCGGATTCGCAACCCGCGGCTTTTGCAGCAGCAACTGCAGCAGCAACATCAACAACCAGCAAGCAAGCAAGCAGCGATGACAATCAACGCAATTAATGCTCATCCGGCCCAGCGGAGCAGTGATGCCGCTTGGACTTCCTTCTCCATCCTGTTCGACTTTATCCCACAGCCCTATAAAACTATCTACTGACCAGTGCATCTAATAAACTATATAATATATATAAAAAGCAATATATTATATATAATAATCATAGAATTTTTAATGGAAATGCAGAAAAAGTGGTCTGATACTCTTCTTTGAAAATTAGAGAATTGGGAAAGTTGGAGAAGTCTGCCTATAAAGATGTCTTATTATCTTAAACTCATGTTAACTTAAGAGTTTTAAGTGAGGGGTTGTTTAAAAGGTTAAGAGTTTATTCCATTTTTGAAAATAAGCAAAAGAATATAAACCCTTTACAAACTTGTCTCATAAATATTGAAGGTAATTAATTAGTATTTAATAACAATTAATTAGGAATAGGTAATAATAAATAAAGTTAACTCCCTCGAAAAATTCAACTTAATTTCTTTCGTTTCTCCACAGCCCTTGAAGACTCTCCATAGGTCAATGCATCTAATGCTTCAACCTCCCACCTCAATCACCTCCATCCCCAAATGCTTACAGCTCCACGTACCAAGTACCATCCATACCATCCCCATTGGCCTTTCTCAATTTATTGCATATCGAAAAAATTAAGCACAAAAGTTCAGTGCCATAGGCCAAGCCGTTGTCATCGTCATCGCTTCCACTTGTAATGAGAATTTATGTGCCGACAAGATGTGCATAAGTTCCAAAAGTGAGGAACCCGGAGGAGGTAAAGAGGGAGCAACCCGATCCAAAGTGCCGGCAAACATGCAAACTGCAATTAGATTTGGGGCCAAGTGTTGCCGGCTCTCCAAGGCAATTGAGGTTGCAATATTGGAAGCAAATAGGAAAGAATTTCGAGCATAAGTGCATCGGGATAAGTTACTAAAGAGGCAAGAACTCTATATTTAGCAAATATTATTACTATACCAGCATATAACTCAGGAGAATTCCTTTAAATCCCTGGTTTTTCCCAAGAGTTATTAAACCCATTCAGACCTACCGATGCGTGCATTATTGAATCACTTTGCCCATTGAAGGGGGTCAAAGTTGCGGCAAGTCTCACGACACAATTCGCAAATGGAGCAGACTGGGGAGACTCCCAGCGCCAGACCCTCAAGATCAGAGTCGCAAGGGAAGTGGAATCTCCCTTCGAGGAGGAGGAGGAGGATGAGGAGAACAGGCAGAGAAGGAGACGGCGATGCGTGCTCGACTTTTAGTTTCGCATTTAATGCAATTAACCTCAAACTAAATGGCAATCACTTTAATTTGCTTTAATTAAGCTTTATATGCCTATCGAGAGGGAGCAGCCGGCGAGAGCGATGCAGAGGAGGAGGTAGCCAAAAACGACGCCTACATCGGATGACGGTTCTTTAATTAATTACAGGGAAAGAAAAGATGGAGGCACTTGTTGTCTTCGTCGTGGTCGTCACTCTGTGTGTAGTTCACCCCTCGACGCCCACTCCGCTCTGGTAACTAGGCATGTTTCCTGTTCGGCTCCGTTCAAGTGCCCGCCTCATAAGCCCTCCAGGATATGCCCCGGCATATGCTTCTACTCCTACTCCAGCCAAGGCCCAGAACCGACTCGATCCGATCGCTGGTTCGGTGGAATCGACAAAAGAGCGCTGCGCTCCACGCATGCGCACACTTAACGAACGCTTAACGGATGTTTCCTCCTTCCTCCACTTTATCCGCATCAGGGACTCATACTCAAACTCATACTCATACTCATACTCATTGTGGGCTGACACTTGTAACACACAGGCATGAGTCCCGAACCGGAGTCTAAGCCTCAGCCTGACAGTTGTTTCCTACACTGGGAAAAATATATAACAAAACTGAATTTACCAAAATTCAGGAAAAAAATATAATAGTTTATATGGGAATTTAATTTTTAATTTTAATGGTTTTTCTTGGTTCGATAAAGTTAGTATAGAATAATTGAATATGTTTTCTGGTTCGCTAAAATTTGTACAAAATTAATATCTTTAAATACATTTTATGGCAAATCTTCACAACCATAAAACACCCTACAATCTGTTGATAAAAAGCATTGCCTGCCTCCAGGGGTCTGCCTAAAGGACTACCAACTTTTTATATATTTTTTAAAGCCTAAATACTTGTCCGATAACGCTGAAATTTGGTATGTGGTTAGATATAATAAAGATGCTAAAATTCAACTCTTGAAAATGAGGGTTATCAGTGATATATTTTATAAACTTTCAAGACCTATTGCTAATGATTTTCCACAGTGCCCAGCTTTACTGTTTCTGGTGTTCTGTTCGATGACGACCTCCTGCTTCAACCAACTCCAGCTCCGCTGGCAACTCCATCTCCAAACTCGGGCTACTCCTACTCCACTTGAGAGGCTCGTACGTGCCCAGATGCGTGGGAATGACGAGATGTCTGGAGAATTCTGTCGGAGCGGGAGAAAAACTCCAGAGGAGTAGGGAGACTAGGGCAGTTGCTCATAACTCAACGCCAGGCGAAATTTGAGACTTGTTAATGCGCCAAATAATATGCGGCGACAGCCAGTCATCGATCGGTATTCCACCCTACACTCTACACGAGATGGAATTAAATAAAATCATTAATTTGCTGCCTAGTGTAATTTGGCTAAAGGCAAATTGAAAAGCCGAAGGAGGCATAAGAAATACGCCACGATCACGCCACAAGGCAAACGAACCAGCAAACGATCCTCGGCCTCAGCCTCGATGCGAATTTATGAATGTATCTTTCGGTTTCTTTCACGAGAACGGGCACGGGCACGCAATGCAATCTCTGAAGGATCGCGTCTGGAATGTGGCTTAAATTATGACTTAAATGGCGTTGGCAGTTTATGCGGCTGCCGTCTTGTGTAGATCTGGACGATGATCGTGTTCACCGCCATCGTAATGATCTTCTGGGCGATGGAGACGGGAAGGTGGACTCGGGCTTTGAGCGGAAACGGCGCTCTCAAGATGCGACTCTTGAGTTGGCTTTTAAGCCGTTTCGCTGGCTTTCTTTTTCAATGCTGCTTCGCCCATTCTTAAGAGCTCCTCTCTCTCTCTCTCTCTTACCCCGGAACATGGCGACGGAATACCCCGTAAAGCCCCCTGGAAATCCAGCTCCAGCTCCATTCTCCAGCCTTCAGTTCAGCCTCCACTTTCTTGACTGACTCTCGAGTTGTGTGTTTGCTTTATTTGGCTGACGTGAGGTTTCTTCTTGGCTCGTTTCTTTGGCTTTATTATACCCTTTTTTGAAAGGTATTATAATCTAAGCAGGATTGAGGGCTCTTTAAAATATTTATTATTCAAAATTAACCCTTACACCTACAATACTTGATTGACTTTTATTTTAACATAATTAATGGAAACAATAGAGGTTCTGCTACTCATTAAAACTGATATTATGATCATCTTAAAACCCTGTTTAGTTCTTTAAATTGAAATCATAAATTAATACTATTGAAACTTTCCCAATATAGTAAATAATTACCTTATATAGTGTATAGAAACTTCGTCTTGGTTCAAATTCGCATCTTTATCTTTTTTCTCTCTTCTCGTTTTTGGTCGTGGCTCGCATTCTTGGTCACATCCTTCACAAGGTCATGCCAGATAATGGTGGGGAATTCAGAATATAAAGAACGAACACATCTAGCACTGAGAGAGAGATATATGCCCGAATACATATACAAATCGTATTTAAGCAAAGTAATCTCTGGGCAAATAATTGTAGACGGTATGCGGTTTCTGTTGGCATTTCCCCTGGCTGGCTGGCTGGCCAGAGATCCATCCGTCCGTCGTCATCGGTTTGTGCACACACATCCAGTCACAGTCACATCCACGTCGCCATCGCCATCGTCATGGCCCCATCCTCCCCTGAAACGTTCCCGATGTTTGCACAAATTGTTAGCGACTGCCACAGAGATACAGTTTGTTTTGGTTCCTCTGGTTGTTTGGCCTTTTTTTAAGCTCTTTGGCCCGGGGACGTGTACAAAAAACTTAAGGAAAAACGTATACAAACCAACAAAATTACAAAAAAAAAAGAATTAGAAGAAGTAAAAAAAAAATGGAAAAAACATTGTATTTAATGCAGAGTTCCAGTGATGGAAATGGAGATGCTGTTGATGATGAGATGATGGTTGAGTTGGCAGCCCAAGCGGATTATGCTCGAGTTCCTGGCTCTGTTGGAAATTCTTATGGTGGTGGAGAAAGTTACTCCAGGGGGGGGATTACCAATATAAATAGTTTATATTAGCTTTCATGGCTTAATTACTTAAATAAGTCAAAGGATCCATTACTATTTTGAATATTTCTTCAGTGCAACTTTAATGTATTTATTGAATATCACTTATATTCGATTATAATGTACAGATATGTTACAGATATATTCTGGGTCGCCTTTTAAATCTCCCTACACTCGTAAAAATATTTATCTATATTTAAGAAAAGTTGCCCCAAAAATAAATAAAAGGTTTCTATGAATTTAAGGCAAGGCACCATAAAATCAATCAAGGCAAGCCACCTTGATACAACTTCAAATATAATTATTTGTAAGTTAATATTGCTTATTTCCTGAAATTTATTTTACTTGTTTCGCAGGTAAAATTCTCGCACACTCGCACTTATAATTCCCAACTGGTTCTAACATCCACAACATGTGTTTGTTCTATTACTGAAGTGGTAAGTCTTCACTGGTTACAGTTACTTACTTCCGGCAAGATCGCATCCCATATCAGCTCCCAACTATACAAAGTACAGAGATGACATCGACATGTTTTTTTTTTATTATTTTTTTGTATTTTGTGTTTGGGCTCTGTGCGCTTTACATTTTCAGCTGTGAACTGTGGGGTGTTAATAAGATATCAAATATGCATGTGGCCGCACCAAGAATGCCAAAGACCTGGGCCCAGTCTGAGCCTCAGTCCCAAGCCCAATCCCAATCCAAAACGGCGACCAGACCCAGTTGAGACTTTGGCCCGTGGCCGGCGCGAGATCTTGCTAACGAGGAGCGTTTGAAAATGCAGCGTATAAAAAAATAAATAAATAAATAAGCCAACAAAAATTTTGTGAAGGTCAACACCGACCTAGGAAGTTCCCTAGACAATTGAAGTTAAAATACAAAAAAAATACGTCTTGAAATATTTTAACTTAGTTATAATGGTGAGCAAGCAAACTAATCTAAATAAGATTTTAAATAAGATACAATTTATTATAAATGGTCTTAAATAAGATACAATTTATTATAAAAGGTCTTAAATGGAACCTTTTATAATAATTTCTAGCTTATTTAAGTTCTTTTTTAGATTAGTTTGCTTGCTCATCTTGCTGGATTTTTTTTTGCTACCTGAAATAGTAATGTGTCTCTAAAGATTAAACTATCGCAAGCTTATCAATAGTAAATATTGAGCTGAAATTGTAAACTTGAAAATAATTAAATAGACACTGATATTTTTACCTTAGATCAGACCCAATCCCTTTATTTATTTTCCTTTATTTATTATTAATTTAATCAAATTTAGTTTTTCTCCTCTTTAAAGACCTTCTTCTTCCTTAATCTTAAGTACCCTCAATTTTAGGGTATTTTCAAAACGGCAGCAGCCGAAAAGTGCGACACAGCCGGCGCGTTGAATGTGCCCTGAAGTTTTGTTTATTTTCGGAGATAAAAACAAAAAAAAAAAGAAAACGGAAAAAAGAAGCAAAAATAATAAATCGACAGCAGCGACCACTGAGGGGCAGCGACTGGGACAGCTCCATAATAAATGCCCCAAAGCACTCAAAGCTTTTCTTATTTATTTATTTTTGCACACACACACACACAAGCACACTCGCACACACACACACCACACTCACCCGCTGCCAGATTTCTTTATTATTCGATTTGATTCGAAAATAATTCAAACGAAATTCGGTGAAGGCGCGCGTGCGCAGTGAACAATGGAAAACCCGCTGTTGATTTTCGCCCAGTGTAGCTTCCATAAAGCGTAGCACGGTAGCACACTCAGTCTGCTTGTGTGTGTGTGTGTGTTAGTGAGTGTGTCGATGTGTGTGACGATGACGCTGGTGAAAAAAATAATGAATAAAAGAAAACCTGTACACAAAAAACCAGACAAATAAACCAAATACAAAAGCCTTCTCCACGATGGAGGAGAGTCTGTCCAAGTGTCCGAAGTCCGTTGGTCGCCAGTGCTGCCAGTAGCCTTTCTTTTGGTGATTTTTTTGGAAAAAAGGATAAGATCGATTTAAACGATTATTTTTGAAAATGTCGATTTTCAATCATGTTTTTGGAGATACAAAAGAAAAATTATTTAATACATTTTTCAACACCTTTTTCTTTGAATATTATAGAATAATATCTCATTTCTGGAGGCTTATTTTATAACATCTTCTATATAATACAAATTTTACCTTTTTTACAAAATACTTCTTTGTCCTTTTACCAGAATTTTCAAATAATAAGACTGTTTTTTAATTGTTTTGTTAATATTGAAAATATAAAAGAAATCATGTTTAACATTTAAGGACATTTCCCCAAAAAGACTTTTTTAACTTTATATATTTTTTAAACAACACCCAGTTTTTATAATTACTTATATAGTAAATTCTTTAATTTATTTAAATTTCTAGAATTAAAAAAAAAGTACAACAAATTAAGAGATCTTTGTAGAAAAAAAATACAAATTCGCAGCACTGTTTCTCGTCATCTTGGTCTTGGCTTGGTTTTAGTGCGTGCGGCGGCTCAACTGCAGCGTGGCAAACTGGTCCGAGGTCCATGGTCCGTGGTCCGTGGTCCATGGTCCATGCTGAGCCCGAGTCCGAGTTACTGCCCCACACATCCCCCTGCGCCTGGCCCCGCCTTGATTTCCAAACTCCCAATGCTGATGGTGCTGCACAGTAGCCGCTTGTTGGCCATAGTTCTCCTGCCCGCTCCTCGACCAGCAGCCTTCCTCCACAATTTTTCACTGAAAAAAATTGTATATTATATTATAAAAAAAAAAAAATAAATATTATTAATATTTCCCAAAAAGTCAATGATAGCCGAAAGTCCTGCATGTTCCAATTAGCAATTAAAATGTGAACTAAATAGTAAAAAAAAAGATTGATAACAAAGTTTTATGTTCCGATTTGCCATAAAAATATAAATAAATAATTAATAAAAACATAAAATATTGAAAAAAAAAATTTTTAAGTTTTAAATTCAGTATTCCGATTTATAAACCTAACAAAAACTGACACATAATAGCTTTCGAAGCTAAAATTGATCCCTTCTTCACTTGGGTGTAGATTTATATATTGATTTGTTAAAAATAAAAATGTGGAATATTTTCGTACATATTCAAAAATATTAAAATTCTTTCTTCCTAAATATTGACTTTATTTTAATTTTTTGAGTGCCTTCTTCCTTGCACAGAGAGCTGAGCTTGGCATCCAATTCTTCTGCGGAGATTCTTCTGACTCCAAGGCTTCTCTTCACTTCTCACTCTTCCCTCCTCGCTCGTCAGGGATCGCAGCCTCCTGCAAGGCCTTCACGGCCCCGGCGCATTATGGCTAATAGTTGCCTGCTTCCTCCGAGTTCCCCCCTCAAAAAGGGGCGTGGCTGCACTTATTATTATGCGCTGGGCTTTTTGTTTTCTGTTTTTTTTTTGTTTGGGTTTCTTTGCGCTTTTCGTTTGCGTTCTTTTTTTCTGTCTGCTGCGTCTGCTTTGCGTTTTCTAGAGAAATCTGGCCAGAACACTTTTCCTCGTACGTCCTTTAAGGTCATTAAACGAGGTATGCTTTCTGCTTTCTGCATCATGATCATGATCATGATCATCATGCCTTGAGCCTGACTCACTCGCTCGGCCTGTATTCCCATTTATTTTCACTAAGCTGATTGGCTTAATCATCGCTCAAGTTCGGCGTCAAAGGTCGCAGAAGTTTGTAAAAATTTAATGACATCTTTTTGTTAGTTTGTTGTTTTTTTTTTATATTTTTGTTTTTGAAAAAGTGGCAAAGTGCCGCCGACACTTTCGAGCCTCGGACATTCAAAAGGGTTGTTTGTGGTTTAATTAATTAATCAAATCGACAGTAAAAATTCCTTACTGATCTCTGTGACTCACGATCTGGAATGGGAATATGGGGACGAGCGAAGATTACACCTCCTCCCAGACCATATCGAGGGGTCAATTTGTAAGTCAACGTTGGGTATTATTTCTCCGAATTTTTTCTCTCTCGAATATCAACTTAATTAACTGTTAACCGTAAAGAGGAAAAAAAAGAGAAGAAAAGCGGACGGGCGGAAATGATTGCGTATACGGGGCTCTGTAAGGGAGGAGAAGTCCATAGTTAATTCCAAGTCGTATGTAATAATTATGTTGATGGAATATTCATAACAGGAAATCCCTTTTACGAGGGATTGTGGATTGTGTTGTTGTTGTTGAAGTTGTTGTAGTTGTTATAGTTGTTGTTGTGCACAGTTGCTCAGTGAATATCAAATTACTCGACTTGGTTGGAAGTGAGGTTTTCCCTTTTGAAGAGTGCACTACACTTGAACCTAATGGGGCATCCAAGTGAGAGACAGATCTTGGGCTATGAAAGCAGATTTAATTGTTAGAAAAAAGAGAGGGGAGGATGCTCATAAGGGGATTCACAGATTTTTAAGAGAATGAAATTTATTAATAGGTCAGGAAATAATATATGAAAATTGAAAGATTAATGTAGAAAGTTGGGAAAACTATTAAAAAAGCTAATAAATGTTAAAATTTCAATTTAAGATATTTATGTTTATAAAAGAATTAAAATGGGATAGAATTCCCGAATTAATAAGTTGAGAATTTTAAAGTTGGATAATAATTGGATTTATTCTGTTTAAGCCAAAGAATGCAGCCGGACACTCCCCTTGCTCTATGGAGGTAAAAATCACCGCAAAGATACATATATACTTATACTCGGACGGTTATCGCATAAGCACATGCACATCAAACGCGATTTATTTATTAGCACCCCACAGCAACATCAGCTATTACTTTATACAATGCCGCTGCTTATTTGGATAAACATAAAGCCCCCAAAGAGCATTAAGCCCGGGCGATCCAAGCGATCCATGCGAGGGCCACACACACTCGCAGTCCGTCATTTATCCGGCGATCCTATGGCATATAGTACCATATCACCATACCATACCATACCATACCCATCATATTCCATCCGCTGTTCCAGGGCTCATTCACAGGCACTCGGCGTCGCCGCTTGCCTATTTCTGTATGCGTAACGCAATCTATTCATAAAATAAAATTAAATAAAATAAAAAACAACAACAGCAGCA
>VNJS01012841.1:0-15853 GCA_008042575.1 Drosophila watanabei | reverse complement strand
TTCGGAAAAGTTGAACATGATTTTATTATTTGGTACGCAGACCAAACACAATTTTAAACCATACTTATATACATTTTTATTTTTAGAATTAAGAATGAGATTTTAAATTGATTGCAATGTATTTGTTTTAAATAGTTATATTTTTTATTATTTTAAATTTAACCTGAACCGGGAAAAAATATTTTCTTTTATTAAATTTGCTTAAATAAATTTTAGTTAAATGAAATAGACACAAAATATACTTTATATCTTTGCCGATTACGTTCAAAGAATTTTACATAGTTTAAAAAGCAAATCATAAGATACATGTGAAGAATTAAACTGTTTTATCATCGCATGTCGCATTAAAAAAAAAAAACAAATTCCTAAAGGGAAATATTGCCCAGGGCAAACGGCTCTGAATTCTTTCTTTACCGGAGCAGCGGCCGATTCAGGTACCTGAATCGCTCGCTTGCCACCTTAATAAACCGAGCATCATACAAAAAGCCATCTCCGTTCAAAGCTGTTTTCTATCCTGAATCGTTCAGCGCATGAAGAAAAGTCCGACTGGGTATATAACGACTAGTGTTTGGAGGGGGGCGGCTTTAACCTGAGGCTGCACTCGATAAGAAAAAACACGTAGGACTTGTTCGGGGTTTTGCGCGACGTGCGTCTTGGGTGTTTATTGAACAACGTAGAAATTGGTACTAATTACAAGCAGACTTAAAAATATCATCGGGGAGCGGATTGGAAGCTCATCGGAGAGAGGGAGAGAGATCGAACGGGACATTGTGAGGCTGCAAGCGGAGTCACACTGCCTCTCGAAAATAAGCGCCTTTTGGCGTGAACAACTAGAATCAGACTAACTATTATGACAACCACTCAAACGATTGGTGTACCGCAGGGCAGCGTACTTGGTCCAACTTTATATTCAATTTTAACTCACGATGGCCCGCTGCAGCAGGGTAGTTCTGGTGACGAAATGTTATTGGCCACGTATGCGGATGATACTGAGCTGCTTGCTTGCTCCTCCTGTATTTACAAAACCTCTGATCGCCTGCAGCTCCAGCTAAAAAAATACGAAAACTGGTGCTGTAGGTGAAACATTTCTGTAAACCCGGACAAGTGTGCGGTAGTAACGTGCACTTTGAGAAGGGTCACATCACCTGGCTGATCATCATCTCTTGGCTGATCAATAGTTCCTCAAAGTTAAGCCTTGCAAACAAAAGGAAGGTTTACCTATCTATACTCGCTCCAGCAAAAATCCACCTTGACAAGATTGGAATATTCCAAGCCAAAGTTATCAGGATGTTTTCCGGAGCTGAATGGTATATAAGAAATAGAAATGTTCTCAAGGACTTGCAGATACCATTCTTTGTCGATGTATTGAACAGAGTGCTAAAATCTTCAGAGACAGGTTGAGGAGCCACCCTAACCCCCAGCTGAGAGGAAGAACAGGACTAGGAGAAGGCTCCTTGGAACGACTTTTGGGCAGCTGCACACTAAAAGACTTTAACACCTAATTGTCAAAAACATATGACACTAACAACTTTACACACAGGTTACTTACTTAATCGAAGAAATATTATTATTACTACTACAACAAAAAAAAAAAAAAAAAAAAACAACTCTCAAGCTGAGGTTAATAATACTGCATTTTTTCAGAAAGCAGCCTCGGAACGCTTACCATTAATGGAACTAAACATTAATTAACAAAAGCATGTATTATTCATAGATACAGGAGCCACGTTAAGTCTGGTGAACGACCAAATCAAAAACCAAAAAAGTTTAGCTAAACAAACGAATTCCACACAGTACCATAAACGGCAATGATGTATGTTAGATAGAGCATAACATTTAATGATAATGATACTTTAATGAATTGTATATTTCTATACCCTTGCAGGGTATTATAATTTCAGTCAGGTATAATTTCCGTCTGTCCGTCTCTCCGTTTCTACGCAAACTAGTTCTCAGCTCTGAAGCTATCTTAATGAACCTGCGAAGATAGTCTTCTATCGATCGGTCTACTATATCATACAGCTGCCATACAAAATATCCATAAATTTGGAATAAAATATTTTAATTGTAATAATACCAAAATTTATGTAAAATATGCTTAATATATTCAAAATTATGTAAAATTTGTAAAAATTGACTATGATTGATGCATCCGAATATATTTAATTAAAACGATTCTTTGATAAGTAAATAAATTAATATTTAATTGTTAAATATTATTATATATATAAATATAAATTTATAAATTTATATTTTATAAATATATGTAAAAACTACTTAAAATAATAAGTAATAAAATACACAATCATAATATTTTCTAAATAACAAATTGATAGGCCCTGGCCAAACACCTTGTTACTATATATTATATATATAGCTATAACTTATTGATGCAGCACAAGATGTAGTTGGAGCATATTTATATTATGTAATATTTTGATTTTGAACTTGTCCCAAATCAGACATAACATCCTAAAGCCTAGTATTAAAATAAAGAAAATATGCTGTATTAATTGTAAAAGCGTCCAAACTCCATATAAAAAAAATACTATAAAAGGAAGGTTAAGTAAGGTTAGGTTAATTGGGCGGCCCTCAGGGGGCCAAGCATAGGCCAGTATGACCCTTAGTTGCCCGGGTTGTTCTGGGGAGGACCTATGAATTGTTACTGCTGGTTTCGAAGTCCTTGAGGATCGAGATGGCTTTAGCGAAGGCAAGTAGTTCGCCTAGCTTTCTCTTCCAGCGACGCCAGAGCCGGAGCGCCTAGGTCTCTTCCTCTTGACCTTGTTGGAGCCGGACATTTGCAAATGAGATGCTCCAGGGTTTCGGTTGCCCCAAATTCATCGCATTTCAGGCAGTTTGCGTTTTCGGTGATGCCCAGCTTGACGGCATGCATCGCGGTAACCTGTGAGTATTCCTACTAACACTTTTGGAACTAAACGTTGACGATTGCATGACCGCCTCATACGGACGGTTTATGCTCTGCGTAAGCTTTGCCGATAGCTAATATCTCCGCCTGGAAAATGCTGCATTGGCTTGGTAGCTTATACGACAGCCTCAAATCGAAGTCCGTGCAGTATATGCCCGCTCCACCTCCTCCATCCATCTTGGAGCCGTCGGTGTCAATAATGAGGTATACAGCATGGTCCTGACCTGTTCTCCAGTCATTAGATCCCTTGAATGTTGTTGTTTTTACATCTGGGCACGTTCTTGGTATCATGTAGTCAAATATACTGCTCATGTCTCGGCCAATTAAACTGTACCCGAAGAATTGTAATGACATATTACCTGATACAACCAGGCGTTGTGCCGCCTTTCCTGCTGACAGTTGCGTATGGATATCTAGGGGATCAATTCCGATTATTGTTTCGAGTGTTTTTGTGGGGGTTGACCTCAGCGCCCCTGTAATGCAGAGCAGTGCTTGCCGCTGGGTTCCCTCCATAAGCTTGTAGTAAATCTTCTTCTCTATGGCTTGTCACGACACTAGGACTCCATACAGCAGTGCCGGACGCACCACCGATATGTAGACCCAGTGCATTAGAGCGGGCGAAAGGCCACATGTGCTGCTAAGCATCTTCTTAGATGCGTATAGCGCTATGGTGGCCTTTTTCACCCTCTCCATTACATTGAGTTTCCATGCCAGCTTGCTGTCTAGTACACTGCCGACGTATCTGACCTGTGCTTTCGGGGTCAGCCTAGACGTGTTTATTTTTGGGGGGATCCATCGCGGTATCTTTTATCTCTTGGTAAAGAGAATGAGGTCCATCTTGTCCGCGTTGATATTGTGCCCTACCTTGTCCGCCCACTCACATATCTCCCTGAGCGTTGATTCCATGATCGGACATACTCCCGTGATAATTATGCTTATGTCATCCGCATAGGCTGTTATCTCTGGTGCTTTCCTTTCGAATCTCTTGATGAGGTCGTCTACCACCAGATTCCATAGGGGAGGTGATAGGACTCCACCTTGCGCTCCTCTCACCATGGAGGCGGTGCCCCAATCGGAATGTACCCATCTGCAGCTCAGAAGATTTCTTTTCCACGAGTTGATGGCGGGGGGCGTGTTATTCGCCTCTAGGCGATCCATTCGCTACTTCGAATGTAGTGCCGTCTCCACCGATTTCCCCTTAGTGTAGGCGTGCTGGTTGGTCGACAGTAGTCTTCCCACATCGTTCCTGATGTATAGGACCAGCAGTTTTTCTAGTGTCTTGAGAGGAAAGGGGTGAGGCTTATCGGTCTGTAATCCTAGGGACTCACTTTCCTGCTTTAGGCAGGAAGACAATCCGAGAGGTTCTCCAGGGATATAGCCCGTTCTTAGGCATTCTGTGTATATAGAGTGTAGCCATGGGGTGATCACTTCCTTGGTCACCTGTAGCATGGCTGGGAATATTCCATCTAGTCCAGGTGCTTTTATCCCCGTAAAGGAGTCTATAACCCAGAGGATCCTTTTAGGGGATATCAGATCTATTGGGAGATGCTCTTCTCCAGTTGTTAGGTCCTGATGCTTATTGGCATCGGGTACCTCAGTGCATCTTGGGAAGTGAGCTTAGTGCTGTTAGGGCCTCTTCGCCGCCCTCAGTCCACTGTCCATTATCGCGTTTCAGCTGACTCTGTATGGTTGGCTGCTTCGATAGCAGCTTCCTGAGTCTAGCCGTTTCTGGGGCAGTCTCTATATTGGAACAGAAGTTTCTCTAAGAATTTCTCTGCGCTCTGCGTATATCCTTCTTATAGTCCCTAAGTAGGGCTTTGTATTCCTCATTGATGATCTCATCTTTCGCCAGCTTATCGATTTGGAAAAATTTCTGTCAAAGGTCCCTATTCCACCATGGTGGCTTGGTCCTTTTCCTCATTTCTGATGTCGGGCATGATGCGTGATACGCGTTTAGTAGCTCCTTGGAGAGGATCTCTAAGGACTTTTCTATGTCTTCCGCAGATTCTACTATGCCAAGCTTTGCCGTGATTACCTTTTTGAACTTTCCCCAGTAAGTGTTCCGGGGGTTCCTAAAAACGTTGGACGAGATGGGGCCTACAAAGGTATGTTCCTCCCCCACGTTTGCTATAGATAGGTTAGTAGAAAGTAATAAGGCTAAGAGTGACTCACCTCTGTCGTTTATATCGGGGCTCCCCCACACGCAGTGGTGTGCTTTGGCGTCTACACCAGGCTCCTGAGTTCCTCCCGTGGGGCCATCCTGTCGTGTGCCATGTAGCAAGAAGCTGCCAGGAGACGCTTCTTTCGCTCTCCAGCAACACCACAGACAAGTCGTCAGAGCTGTAATGAGACATAAGGTTATCGTGTTCCGCACAAGTACGGCGGTTCTACTCCTGCTCACCGATGGTGAGTAGAAAAGGTTGTAATTAGAGGAGTTTAGTCCGGCAACGGAATTGCCCGAGGCAATCCATGGCTCTTGGACCAAAGCAATGTCGGCGGACCGTGCTCCATGGCTATGAGGAGTTCCGCAGAGGCGACCTTACTTTTATGAAGGTTGAGCTGCAGCATCCTCAGCGCCATGGGTATCTTGCTCACCTCCATATGGGTTGACTATGACTGTCAGATCACCGTCGTCCTTCAGGGTTTTATGATGGTGTCCAGACCTAAGTCCTTATTCACCTCGCCAGCCTGAAGGGTGTGCGTATCTTTATCCCCGGGATGGTGCTTTTTGAGGCTTAGGTAGACGCTACCCATACCCCACGCCATCTTCCCGTATCTGGGATATAAGATGTTCTCCGCCTGCTTATTAATCTGGAGGACTGCACATTGGCCCTCCTCTTTAAGCAGTGGGCTCGCGACATGCAGTACCTTTCAGTCTGCGGTCAGTATGTCGGGGTTTAGTCGCTGTAGCAGCTTTAGCGCCCGATCGCCTTGAATCGCAATGGGGATGAGTACCTTCACCTTCGGTATGGATGGAATTAATTCGATCAGATGTCGTTTGATCACCTCACTAACCTTCAGCTCCTTCTTGAGGGGCTTCTTCGCGCTGGATGTGGGGGCTGCCTGCTTAGGCCGCTCGCTTGCCGGTGCACCTCTAGAGGCACTCTCAGCGAAGCGCTGCCTCTTGCTGGCAAGCATCTCCTCCACCTTGTTGGCGAATCCGCCTGTAGACGAAATGTAGGGAAGTTTGGCGTAGTGAAAAGAGGAAAGGAGAAGACAATTTTTCTCTGTCGTTTTTGCGGGTACTGACATAAGGAAAATGTTGGCTGCGGAAATGTTGCGAAGAAACAAATTGTTGCCTACAAAACAGCTGTGATTGTGCTGTCCGAATGAATGAATTTAATTATTTTTACAGGCAATATTTTGGGAAATTCAACAAATTAAATAATAGACGGCAGGGAAAGGTAAATTAAAAAAAAGGCGGTAGTGATAAGGTCCATTCATTAAAATTTAATTAGTAAAAGACGTTTTAAATGCAGAAATAATTAGTTTTTGGAGGCATCGACAATGCACAGTGGTTGCGCCAATAGGCCAAAAATTAAAAAATTCATAACAATAAAAACGTACGAAAAGTAAACAAATCGCCTTTAAAATGTCCCAGCTTCTTCATGGCAAACCAAATTTTTCTAGAAATCTAATGGAACTTTCTAAAAATAGAATTCGAGAATTCTTCAAAACAAAATCGAACTTTAAAGTGGTCGGTTCATTATTTACGAGTGCAAGTTAAATTTTTTCGTAATGGAGTTTGAACTTGAATGTATTTTCTTTTAAATGAGATATAAGTAATGTAAAAAGATACATGTTTTTTGTCTTTATTTTGAACGTCTTTTTCATGTTTAGCTAAAGTTTAGTTGTGACCCCACAAAAATCCACAATTGCTAACTTATTTATTGGATTTTTGAGGTAACAAATGTGTAAAAATTGCCTGCCGGAATTTGCCGATGTGCTTAAAATCGTAAAAATACTAACACCGTCCTTTCCTTCTTAGGTTCAGTTTTTGCCGTTTATTTACTAGTTGTGCTGTTGCTCCGTTTTCGTGTGTAATGTCTGTGGCTAACTTTCTGAAACTATTTGTTCATTAATTAATAGTTTTTTTTTTTTTTTATACCCTTGCAGGGTATTATAATTTCAGTCAGAAGTTTGCAACGCAGTGAAGGAGTCATCTCCGACCCTATAAAGTATATATATTCTTGATCAGCATCAACAGCCGAGTCGATCTAACCATGTCCGTCTGTCCGTCTGTCCGTCCGTTTCTACGCAAACTAGTCCCTCAGTTTTGAAGCTGTCTGAATGAAACTTTGCAGATAGTCTTCTATATACTCTCACTCGGACATAAGTCGGAACGGGCCAGATCGGACGACTATATCATATAGCTGCCATACAAACGATCGGTGAATTTTTTGAAAAAAACTTTTTAATTTCACTGTTTTTTAACATATCTTGACCAACTCTCGGTTATGATCTTTATATATTATTTTAGATTTTAAGATTAAATTTCATAAGAATCGGACGACTATATCAAATAGCTGCCATACAAACGGTCGGTAAAAAATGTAAAACTGTAAGAAATGTAAAACTGTAAAAAATATAAAACTGTAAAAAATGTAAAATTGTATGAATATGAAAGTAATTCATATTATATTATTTTGGGATAGATTAGAATTGATACAATTGGAATCTGCAAGGGTATACAAACTTCGGCGTGCCGAAGTTAGCTTTCTTTCATGTTTTAAATATTTTTTTGCATTAAATTGGATTAGATAAGTGTGTGTTTGCGCGATCTTATGTATTTAATTTATTGTGTGACAAAAAGGGAAGCGCAGTAAAAAAACAATAAAAAGATGATTGAAGTCCTGGAAACGAACATTGTAAAAACGGCTATATTGTTGAAAAAAGTGAACAAGAAAAGCAAATTGGATATATATGTAAAAGATTTGAGGCAAATATAGATTTGTTTAAGACCCTTTAGGTTCAGACCATTTCATAACTGGGCAAAGAAAACTACCATGCACAAAAAGAAAAAACAAAATTGTTAAGAGGTGTGAATTTGTTGCTAGACGAATAAATTACTTAATATATGAATTTGTTTTTGTTTTTACTTTTTGGGGCTAAGATTTTAGCAACTCTCGTGGGAAAAAGATGTTTATTAAGAGTTGCAGCATAATTTTGTATGGGAGCAATAAGATATAGTTCTCTGATTCTAATCAAATTTGGTAAGAATATATATATATTCGTACAAGACATAATCTGTGAGATTGGCTTAGATATCTTGAAAAACAAAAAAGCTTTTTTATACTAAATGTTGATTTTCAGCCGATCGTTCCTATGGCAGCTATATGATATAGACCTATACACTCCTGCCCACAATTATACGACACCCCGACAATTTCAGTTTCGACCCTCGTAGGAAAATGCGAAAGCTTAATACAAAAAAATCAAGTATGCAGAATTAAAGCCTAATAAATTCTGCTTAAAATCTGATTTTTCTATCTTTGAATGGATCTTGCGTTTTCAAGTACCGGTAAAAAAAACTAAGAAGCCAGATTGTTGGCATGCCTACAACTGTATCAAAACTATACTACACCTTTCAATTTTGTCTACTTAGTTAATATTTCATTCTTATACTAGTTAATAATAATATTTTTTTAATAAATAGAGCCACTTTAAACCCTTCGTACCTCAAAAAGTCTTTTAGGCATTGAATTAGCTACATTTTAAAATCAATTTTCGACTTAAAGTCAAAAATTCACTTTGGAGGCTTTTGGCATTCTCAAAATGGCTGTTAATGGCGTAAATTCGCCTGGCTAATATAGCACAAATGTGTCTGAGCCGTCAAGATTAATTTTGTTTACACTAAACATTAAATTATCCTAATGAAAAATATTTAAAAAAATGTGTATTATCAAAATAAATTAAGATAATAATTTTCAAGCCCAATTTTCCAATAAGTTTTTTTCTAAAAATTGAAGTCATTCTGTTTTTTGGTTTTGATAAGATACCCTGAAAATGTATTCCGAATATGGCATCGTCCGTCAAACAACCATTCGTGCCACAGGCTAACTGCCACTTGCGACAAGTGTGGACAACGAAGCAAACACATTGCTAATTATAAAAATTATGTGACATTTATCGTGATCAAACAACTTGGACATCTTTTAAAACCATAATACACATCATATTAACACAAATTGTTAAAAAAATTAGGAATAACAAAAAGTTTTTGACAAATTTTTCGCGATATATAGATTATTTTAGGCCAGTATCATTTTAGACTTTTTTCCTCCAATACCCTTGTTGGAAAACAAACGACCACGCAGTTTATTAAAAATTAATTAAATTTGTAATAAAAATTAGAAAGAAAAATATTTATAAAAATTTCTTTCCAAACGCAATAATTGACAGGTGTCGTATAGTTTTGATACAGTTGAAGGCATGCCAAAAATCAGGCTTCTGAGCTCTTTTTACTGCTACTTGAAAACGCAAGATCCAATCAAAGATAGAAAAATCAGATTTTAAGCAAAATTCATTAAGCTCCAATCCTGCATATTGATTTTATGGTATTATGCTTTCGAATTTTCCTACGAGGGCCGAAACTGAAATTTTCAGGGTGTCGTATAATTGTGGGCCAATTTTTTCATAGCAATATGTTTACTAGAAGTATTTTTGCCCGCGTCTCCATACAAGCCCAACCACTGTGCAATGGTGCCTCCGGTTATTTGCCTTCAGCTCATAGCGGCGAATACATATCTATATACCATTAAAACATCCAATCCATAAACAAACCGTATAAAGTGAAATTAATATGGTTTCATTATTTTTATTTCACTTTTTTAAATTTGTATACAAAAAAAAAGCCGTTTAGTGTCACCCTTTTCATGACCTTTCATGCCTATTCCTTAATTTTTTTTGACCACACTGTTACCTAGCAAAACATATAACGATAGCTATCACGACTGTGACAGCAGATTTTCGTTATGTTAGTACTAGGTTTTAACATTTAAAACATTATTGATATTTGAAATAATTTCAAGGTCTGGATTTCTTTTTAATACCATTTCAAATTATTTGTATCATAATTTCCTAAATCACCTGAAATAATTTTAATGATACTTTCAGCTTCCTTAAATAAATTTATTGACGTGGCCAATGGCCCATCGCTTTCAAAGAAAGTATAATTTTAGCAAATTTGTTAAGGTTTGATTCTATAAATATAAAATCCCGATGCAGCTGAGGATTTGTCTGTTTGCTCTTTGTCCTGTTTTATGGATTCCGCATCTTCTGCGTTTAGAGTTTCAAGAACCAACAATGCAAATTTACAATATTTTTTCCCGTTAAGCTGAAAAAAAATCAAACCGTCATAAATAATATCTTTCCTCTGCTATTCCATCCTTGTTATCTTCATAAAATGACGCCGCTTCCAACCATGTACCCTAAATGGTTATTTTCGGCTCTGGTGGTAGTTCCTTATCGAGTATTTGCTTACTCTTAGCGGAGCTTTTTTAAACATTTTTTTTTACACACGGTTTTATTTTAGTCTAGTTAATGCATATGTTTATAATTTTTACGACTGTATCAATTATATTATTATTATTTTTTTTTTTAATTTATTAAGCATTGCAGTGTAGGTTTAACATAAAACCGTTCAACTTAAAAAGTTTTTTTGACCTATTTCAGTTTTCTAGTTTTAAGTTTTTTATATTTTTTTTTACCATTTTGATCCCACTAGTAATGGGCATTTAAACGGTCGACCCCCCAGAGGTTTAATAAAGGGGCAAGGCTATGTACAACAAGAAGCGCCTGAATCTTGAGGGGAAAACGCTAACGACATCATTTTTATCCACCCTAATGCCATACAGTTCTCGGAGCGATTTAACCTTTCACCTTAACTTGGGTGGTGTACCGCTAACGACGTATCGTTTTTAGCCACCCTAACGCCACACAGTCCTCAACACGATACAAAATCTTGACTTGGGTTGTGGATTCAGGCAGGATTAATCAGATAAGTAAATTACAGATTCAATTTTTAAATTTAAATCTTATTATTATACGTCATTTAGTGGCTGCGCCCATCTTAAATATTGAGTAATATAGTGCACTGTATTCTTCTTGTTAAGCCCTTTTTTTTAATATCCATATTGGTGGGATTGATAAAAAATTGTTATCAGCCATTTGGTAGCGTTGGCCATCTTAGATTTCAATTTTGCATTGTACTTGTTGACCCCTTTCATTTGATACCCATTGTTCAGTTCAGAAGCTTCGGTTCTCCCGCTGCTCGCAAAGCTTGCCCGCTACAGCTCTCCCGCAATCCAAAGCTCCCTTCTACGGGCCGATCCCCTCGTCGCTAGGCGAACGTCGGGACGGCTCGCTCTCGATCTGCGTCGGTCGGCCGCTCTCGCTGTGCAATGGAATTATGCAGGCGGGAGCTCGTCTCTAGTCTGTAAGCTTAGTTTTAAGATTAGTTCGAAACTTGAATTGTAATAAAGCGGTCATATATTGAAGTTTGTTCCCCGACGCCCCCGTGCCTTATTTCTACTTGGGTTTTTTCGACTGCGTCGTGGGAGTTCTACAGCTAATTTTTACTCGCATCAGGACAACGTTTCAAGGAAGCCACCCCCCTACAAAAACACCCATGTTGATGGAATTGATAAAACCTACGTTATCCGCCATTTTAGCGGCCGCCTTCTTGGATTTCAATTTTTTATAGTATATTGTATTCTGTTTGTTAAGCTCTTTCATTTGATACCTATATTGATGGGATTAATAAAACTTAATTATCCGCCATTTCGTAGCGGCGGCCATCTTGAATTTATAATGTAAAGGAATGAACATAATTGTATTGTCATCAAAATCCAAAGTGTATACAAAATTTCAGATTAATCGGTTGACAGGAAGAACGTGAAATTTGAATTACTAAATTTGACCCAAGAATAAATAATAAAACAAACGGGGTGAGCTAAATAAAACCCTTTAAAAAAGGAAGTCTAGAGTTTTAACGGGGTTCAGTCCCATGCACCTTAGATAAGCAGTAATATGCTTAGCCAGTAGACCAGGGGCTTAGGACCAGTTCCGAAATAAAATCGAGCAATATGGGTTTCACAGTAAAGATGCGGATTATTCCTTGAAACTTTATTAAAATATTCCCAATTTGTTGTTATATATTGCTTAATGATTTTTTAACTTTGCGGTAGTTGATTCCATAAGCGAATAGTGTGAATAAGAAAGATAATGTCGAAAATTAATTAAATTATTGGTTTTTGTTGAAGTTTGAAATTTATTTATTATTATTTTTTTTTATTTATTTTTTTTAAATATGACTGGTCTTCTTTTTACCCTTGTAGGGCTTTATAATTTTAGTCAGAAGCAGCAGCAAAGGAGTCTACTCCGATACTATAAAGTAAAGTATATATATTTTTTTGTCATCGATCTACTCCCAACTAGTGCACACATCCTTTCGGCCAGCCTTCCTTAGTGAACAATCAGTGTCTACCGATCTACATATTTTCTCATTGTTATCAGACAATTTGCCCACACACGTGTTTGTGTTAAAAACAAAAAAAAAAAGGTTCTGCATGGCCCCTACTCATGTTTCGCTGTCCATCGGGAAATAAAGACACTGTGCACTGTGACACATTGAATGCAAACTTAACGAAAGCCTCAACGTAGTCAAAGGTACAATCTTAGCTCCATGTCTTCTAATCATACCAGAGAAAGAAATCATTGAAGAGCTCAGCACGTGCGAGACGCTTACAAGCTTACCACACTATTTGATGGCAAACCAAACCCCTATGGAGTTGTTCTTGTCTCGTTTAACCTTTACAACTTACTTAAAAAACCAGATGTGTCTTGGCACTCGGTACGAGTGAAGGAATAGATAATAAATCCAATAAGGTGCAAAAAATGCCAGTGGCTAGGCCATATCAAAAAATATTGCCAAAACGACGAAACCTGTGGCACATGTGCCCTACCCCAACACAGCCCCGTACCCTGCCTTCAGAAAAAATTCGCAAATTGTGGCGAAGATCACACGGCTTCTTCCTCAGGCTGCATAAGATATTAACAAGAAAAATAAATAATGCGTATAAAAACAAAAAACAAGTGCAGCCCGAGGGAAGCCAAGGCTCTTTCGACAAACCCATGCCCAACAAACCAACTCGCACAGCTACGCCGCAGCAGCTGCTAGGCCTACAGTCCATTCGGCAAAACCGAAGACCACACCAACATCATCATCGACAGTATTTTCAGTAAAGTCAACGACTCCAGCGGGAACTCGCTCGGGATTCCAATCGGCAAACGAAGTCGTCAAACAAGAAAAAAAATCTCCGACCTCCCTCTCTCTCTCGTCTTTCCTGGAAGACATCCCATCAACGAATTACCTGCTCAAATCAAATAGAAGCTTAATCACATAAAATCCAAGCAGCTGGTCCACAGATGATGACGAAGTGGGCGACTGCCTATAAAAGAACTTACATCAATTAAAATCTAATAAAAACGTCAATATAAATAACTCAATGGAACCTTTTTTGGTTACATTAATAACCATCATGAACTTTTACTCTTAATTAATTAGAAAAAAAACTCCGAATGCAATCTGTTTACAAGAAACACACATTAAAAAAAAAAAAACTGGGAGCCCAAGTTCCAAAATAAAATACACCATAACTAATACCAAATCTGTCGAGACTTTGGGGATCAGGGGTCCTAGTATTCTGATGATCACCTGTCTAACGAATATGTAGCAAACACAGAACGTTCACTACCCGAAAAATCAATATCTGAAATATCAGATTACTCCTTTTGAACTAGAAACCACAATCCACCATGTCAAAAGAAAGACCCCAAGTTTTGACAGATCCTTGTATCCTATGCTTCGCCATCTACAACCAGAAGCCAAACTCACATTAATACATAGATATATATAACGATATCCTAAGTAAAGGTGTCTGGAAATCCGCCGTTACCATTTTAATCCCAAAACCAAATAAACCAATAATTGAAATCGGTAGCTATCGCCCTATATCTCTTCTTTCTTGTTTAAGCCAAATCCTTGAAAAAATAATTGCCAGTTGGTATCTTAATCGAAATTCACTAATCTCTTAGAACCAAGTTGCCTTTAAACGAAATCAAAACACTATAGATACTGCAGATACATGGGTACGCGTCAGATGCTTTCTTGTCCAGAAACCACGTAACCATACTGGGAACTGACTTCGAGAAAGCGTTTGATCGCGTTGGTACACATGTAATACTGAAGAAACTTTAAGGCTGAAGGGTTGGTCCAAGGATTTTCCACGTCGTGAAAACCTCCAAGAGTCGGCGCCTGTTCTGGGTCCGAATGAAAAACTCGATTTCAGAATCCTTGAAACTAAATAATGGTATACCCCAAGAATCTCCGCTATCTCTAGTCTTATTTACAATAGCATTGGAAAAATTAAACTCCATTATATTATCACACAAAAGAGTCAATCTATTCGTTTACACAGACGATGCCATACTACATATATACAAGAATCAAAGACCCAACTAGTAGTGAAAACTTTCTTCAAATCTTAACCGACATACAAAATTGGGGAGCAGTCTCGAGTGCAACTCTTGCATTGGAAATTTTTTAATTTTTGCACATATGTCGTAATCACAAATTACGTGAAAAATCAAAAGATTCTTGAAGTCATTTTCGACAAAAAATTAAACTTTAAAAAACATTTTAATAATCTCATGCAAAATTTAAATAATAGGCTTAACGTAATTAAATTTCTCTCATCCAAATTCTCATATGTACACACCAATATATTACAATACATTAATAAACATCACTCGGGTTCTAAATGCTATCTAAGATCGACTACGGATTGCCCATATATTGATAGTGCGCAAACGCCAACATAACACTCTTCAAGCGCCATATCACACAGCTGTTCGACGATGCCTTAACGTTTTTCCAACATCACCAACTGAATGTATCTTAGCAGACGCAGGGCTTCCATCTATCCGTGACAGGCTGCTGGAAACTACATACACGGTAATTCCTAAACTGAGGCACACACCAAACAGGATTCTTTGCAAACTTTACATCAATGCCCTTAAGTCCAAAAGAACCTACAGGATAAAATCCACAATCCGTGGAGTCGCAGCCTTTACAAAAGAAATAAATTCTTTCGACACTCCGCCGATCACACGAGCTATGTGCGCCATGTCGTGGCTGCTTTACAGCTCTTTCTTCAGCACAACGTTGCACAGTTATAACAATATTGACACTAGCAAAGAAACTTTCAAACAGCTAATTAAAAGTCATGCATACCACAACATGGAATAGCTTTTCACAGACGGGACCTTAAGGGACAACTCAGCTGCTTTTGCAGTAGTTGACCCAAGCAATGTCATACAGTCCTGTGGAATTCTGTCCCTACATTCTACGAAGCCGAAGGCGATGCCATCTTAAGTGCTTGCAAAATTGGGGAAGCGAGCAGGATACCTAATGTGATCCTCATAGACATAGATATAAACAATTCAACAAAGACCCTTGTGGTATAAAGAACCACCAAAAAAAAAAAACAAACCCAAATGGTCAGCTTACATACATTTACGAATAGGTCACACTTCGCTTACTCATGAACATCTATTAAAAAATCTACCCGCCTTCATGCCCCTGCAGGCTTAATCTTTCAATTCAACATATAATAGCGGAATGTCCAAAGCTTGAGCCCGAATATTTTTTACAACTTCACCCATGCTAGCTCTTACTACCCCACAGCCGCAAATATTAATAAAATCCACGAATTTGTAATATTTATCAACCTATCACATACAATTTTCACTATTATTAAGGGTCGAAGGTCTTAGCTACTAGTATTCCAGAATATGTGACCAACTTTCGTCATAATATACACTGCCGCTCACTTGAATAGCCCACCCACGAAATTCACACTAAAA
>VNJS01012840.1:0-15227 GCA_008042575.1 Drosophila watanabei | reverse complement strand
TAAGTATAAGTATAAGTATAAGTATAAGTATAAGTATAAGTATAAGTATAAGTATAAGTATAAGTATAAGTATAAGTATAAGTATAAGTATAAGTATAAGTATAAGTATAAGTATAAGTATAAGTATAAGTATAAGTATAAGTATAAGTATAAGTATAAGTATAAGTATAAGTATAAGTATAAGTATAAGTATAAGTATAAGTATAAGTATAAGTATAAGTATAATTTTCCTCGTACTTTCCTTTACTTTCTTTCTCACGCGTCTATCTAGAACGCGTTTCGTGCCGTACGTCACACGGCTGCGCCCCTCGGTCGGTTGGGCGGGAGGTGGGAATCGATGGGACTCGCGCGTTAAAAAAAAAGAAAGAAATAAATATTGAAGAACAGGACTCAAAATTTCAAATGGAGCTCAGCGACCTGCAGTCAGAGTTATAACTGATGTCTGTGATGGAGTCCAGAACGGAGTTTTGGAAGAAAGTTCCAATAGACCAATACCCCATTTTAAGAGGGTCAATATTTAAATTGGACGCATATTTTGCCGAATGTGCATTTTCCCACATAAAAGCTATCAAAACTGTATATAGAAATAGACTTACAGATATAAACCTATCCGATTTGCTTAGAATAGCTATAAGCAACGATACAATCGATTTTGACGAATTAATTAATAAATACAAATTCTTGACCAATTAAGAAACAAACATAATAAATTCTACTCAAAAAGTTTTTGCCAGTGTATTTTCTCTGCTCACATATTCTGTGTGGTTGTTGTTGTTTTTTTTTCTGGCCGAGCTGTTACCCAAACCGTTAGATCTCGTGCCCGTCTCAGATTTAAATTAAAGGTCGATATATAAATAAAAATTTTAGCTTTGCTATTTAACTTTTAATGAGTGCCAGGCACAATACATAAAAAAATGAGCGGCGATCAAAATATTAAGCGTAGAAGCTTCGTAAATCATAAAAACGAACTCGTGTTTCTCAACACGCGATATCGAAGTGCAAAAAACCTCTACAACGAGCAACCCGGAATTACTGACCGAAACAAGAGAGCGCTCTGTTTATCACTCGCTCCACTCACTCCAACTACTACATTATGGAGCTATCAATGCCAAACCTCACTACCACCGGGTTTATTAAAAGAGGCATCAACAAACATGAAATCGCAGCAAAAGCAACAGCAACAAGATTAAGTGACAGCTTAGTCAGCAAAACACTATTGGTTACAAACCAAAGATTAACCGTGTAAACATAAGCAATGAGCAAACCAGGAGTTTCAAAAACAAAATATTTTCCCTCAAAGCAGATAATGAGAGCAACCAAACGGAGCCCTGACAGGAGACCAAAAAGAAACCAAATCCCTACCGATATATCTTAGGGTCGGGGACTTAAATTTTCACGTCGCTCCTTTTACTAAAAGAAACATTTACGAATCTAAAGTTCAAATCAATCTGAACATTACTTCCGAGCTGTGTCTAAGTAGAAAATATTTTCCCTCAAAGCAGATAATGAGAGCATCCAACTAAGCCGGAGCAGAAAAGAAACCAAAGCCGATATATTTTATTGTCGGGGACTTAAATTTCCATGCCGTTCCTTCTACTAAAAGAAACATTTACGATTCCAAAGTTCAAATCGATCTGAACATTACTTCCGAGCTGTGTCTAATTACATGGAGGAAACAAAAAAGAACTTTTACACCTATCAACCAAAAAGCAGTCGACCCGACTTTGCCAATTCTAATCCGTTCACAGAATAAGCCGGGTCTACAGTAAGACACCGCGGCCTATGTCCTTCCGGAATTGGAGGGCAAGTTGCCCTCACATCCAATTCCCCGAAATTCTTTGAAAGACCTACCCTCTCTCTAATGGGCAGACCCCACCTTTTTTGTGAGCTCACAGATCGACATCCTGATTGGAGCCGACGCTTTACCGTCGGTTATGTTGAGTGGCACTCAAAGGAGTATTTTACTCCTAGGCCAAGAAACCATTTTTATGTGGGTGCTTACGGGGCCGATTTTAAATGGTGAAGCCAACAAAGTCGCATCCTTTTCGACTCAAGTACACCAAATAGGTGACGATTCGCTAGACACGCTTCTCAGCAAGTTCTAGGAGGTTAAAGATCTACCAGTCCACCTGGTAAAAGAAGCGGATTTCTATTGCGAGAGGAACTGTCTCCGAACCACAAAAAAAGACGTAATCGGGAGGTATTCTGGTTCCGATCAAGGATATTCACGGTCCAGAGCGTTGGCTCAGTTTCTTAAAAAAGAGAATCGTTTAAAAAGAGACTTTCCCCAAAAAGAGCAATATGACATATTCAAGAGTATTTGGATCTGGGCCATATGAAAGAAGTTCCGCCGACTCACAGATCTATTACCTATTATCTTCCACACCATGCGGTGATTAAACCCCGAAAGCACCACAACACAGCTCCGCGTTGTATTCAATGCTTCAAGCCCTTCGGCAGATGGAACCAGCTTAAATTATGTTCCTCATGCTGGTCCAGTCTTCCAATCCGATCTAACCATTCAAATCCTGAAGTGGCGATATTTCCAATATGTTTTCAGTGCGGACATTACAAAAATGTACCGACAGCATACTCCCTTTCAAAGAATTCTGTTCCGTAATAAAGAAGGAGATATCCGAGACTTTAAGTCACAAACAGTTACCTTCAGGGTCAACTGCGCACCCTTCCTCGCTATTGGAGTGCTGCAACATCTAGCAAAGGATGTACAAGTGAAATTTCTAAGGGCCTGCCGCATTATTCAACAGCATATGTATGTCGATGATGTGCTGGCCGGGCAGATTCCGTGACCGATGCAAAAAATTCCATCAAAGAGTTGCAAGCAGCTCTAAGCTCCGCCGGGTTTCCATTAAGAAAGTGGTCATCTAACTACAAGAGCATTTTAAGCGATATTCCAACAAAGCACCTTCTGCATAGCGAGTTCCTCGACATTGATGCCGAAAGCACGGCCAAGACGCTCGGTATTCGATGGAGGGCGAACCTGCCTACACTAAGCGGGAAGTTTTATCCCAAATCGCGAAGTTGTTTGATCCTGCAGGGTGGCTCGCTAGCGTATGTTTTGCGATTCCTGAAACGCTGCCGCAAGAGCTCGATCTCACCCAATTCAAGACCCACTAGGGAGGAAATCCGAGAGGAAGAGAGAGCTCTAATAGTGAAAGCACCTAGAAGAGAAAAAGCCTCTTCTGGTTTCGTGTGCTCTCGCGAATTTGTTCCCATTTTTTGATCAACACGGCCTTTTAAGAGCATGTGGTCGCCTCACCGCCTCCACAGGCTTGTAGTATGATGAACGCCATCCGATAATACTCCGCTACGACTGCAGACTGTCTCGCCTTCTCATCAAATTTGCTCACCAGATCACTCTTCACGGCGGTAGTCAATTATTGGTACGCCTGATCCGATCGATGTATTGGATTCCTAAAAACAAGAATCTGGTGAAGATTCAAGATACCTAACATCAAGAATGTAGTGAATCCGTGCCAGGTTTGCACGATTTACAAGAAGCGATTGCAAACACAGCTGATGGGCGATTTTCCCACAGACAGAGTCTCCTTCTCGAGGGCCTTCACTTTCACGGGCATTGATTATGCCGGCCCTTACGAGATCAAAAATTATGAGGGAGAGCATGTCTCATAACGAAGGGATATGTTTGTGTGTTTTACGACGAAGGCTATCCAGTTGGAACCCAACTCCGATCTCACAACCGGCTTTTTCCCGCTTCGTAGCGCGGCGCGGTTGTCCTCAGCGGGTCCATTCGGATAATGGCAATAATGGGGGCAGCAAGTCTGCTTTCACTGGACTTTCTCCAAGCCATCAAGGATTCCGTGACTGATGCATTCATCCATCAGGGACTCGTTTGGCTGTTTATCCCACCAGGAGCTCCACATATGGGGGTCTATGGAAAGTGAGGGTAAAAATATTAAATATATTTTTTTACAAATCCTCTGCTTCCCGCAAGTACACCTTCAAAGAGTTTGAGACACTTTTAGCAAAGATCGAGGCTTGCCTCAATTCTAGACCTCTCTCTCCGATGTCCGAAGATCCTTCAGATTTTTTGGCCCTCACACCAGGCCATTTCCTTGTTGGAGGTCCGTTGCTTTCCACGGCTGAGCCCGAGATTAAGGGCGACGCCAAGTCGATAATAAATCGATGGCAACACCTCAAGGCCCAACATCAGCAGTTTAGTGCACCGTGGAAAGAGTACCTAAAGAAACTCCGCTCCAACTCCATCGCTGGCCACGAGGAACAAGCAGATGGCTATCCACATCCTCCCGACAGCGCTCGTCCTGCTTGACGCGGGGTCCACAACATTCAAGACCAGGCCGCTGATCGACCCCTGCATGGCAGTGAGCAGTATCGACCGCTCATTGGTATCCGCTTTCCGACTGCCGATGACCAAGGTGGGAGACCAAGAGGTCTGCTCGACGACCATCCGGTCTCGAACAGGAGACTTCCATTTTGAGGTCGTCCTCAGGATCGACCCAAGCCTAAAAATCCGAACTCCCACGCGGGCTCTGAGCGACACCGCGTGGGCAAGATTTAAAGACATCCACCTCGCTGACGAGCAGTTCCACCGCCCAGCAAGCATCTCCCTCGCCTTGGGATCAGATATCTTTTGGAAGATCATCCAACCGGGGTTCCTAAAATTGAAAGATGGGTTGCTGGTGGCTCAGAGCAAAGTGTTCGGATGGACCCCCTCCGGCGCGTATCTGGAGGCCTGACGCAGCAGATCCTGTCGTTGCTGGCGCAAGGGGGGAAAAAAAGTTCGCGCCGCAGGGCGCATAGTTTTCAGCGGCAGAGTTAGAGAGAGTGCCATCGCTTTAGCGTTCGCCCGTTCTCCCTCTCCTCGGCCATTTGTTCGCTCCATCCTATTCTAACCGGCAAACGGCGCCTCTCTTCTATTCCTTTGTTAGATCTAAGTTTAGTTGTAATCAAGCACTGAAGGTAATAAAGTGATATATACTCTGTGAAGTCAACGCCGCCCCCACTCTGTCTCTTCTTCTTCCGAGATTCTTAGAGTTTCTAGCTGCACCCGGCTCCACCAAAAGATCCCACCGGCCGCCGACGACGCCGGCTTATTTTTGGAACCACTCCGCCCACTCCATTTTTAGCAGCAAACAAATTACTTCTGCTGAGCTGTGTTTAAGTCCCTGCAGGAAACAAAAAAGCAGCAATGGAATGAAAACAGTACTGAAATGCAGAAAACTCGACTTCGCCCCGGTTGAGATACTAAAGCCCAGAAATAAAAGAAGCCCCTTATACGAAAATATATGATGAACAGAATACACAAAATGTATATTATAACTCAAAAACTACGCCAAGGCAGGCATTATCTCTTGGTCTGGTAAGTACCGCCAAGAGCATATCCTACGCCGAAGCTTTACGAACAAAGTCCAAAGTTAGAAAGTCCACTTGATCAACCCTCAGAAAACGCCCAACAAGTCCCAGGTCTCCTGATCTTCTAATACTTCCCTCTATGTTAAGGAACTAAAAGAAGCATTAAGCATTGCATTAACACTGCAGCTAAATGTATAAAGATAATTGTCTTTTGTTTCCCCCACCCGTGGTAAGGAACAAAATTGATACAAGGATACTTATACTCGTTTGCTTGAGCTAAAATTGTCCAGCGACTACAATCGGTTCATCGCCTCCTTCACGCACTTGGTAGAAGACGTTGAAATTATTAGCTTTTTAATTTTAATTCACACAACCTTCTCTGGAGGTCAGCACAGCACCGCCGATGGATGAAACGTCTCGAGGGGACTTAGCCACAGCTCGAGCATTGTGTCAACTTGTTCGCCAGTGCAAGAGAGTCCTTATTCCGACCGCCATTGTCCCCATTATGGACAAATTCAATGTCTGTTAACAAGCACGGGCTCTGCTGAATTCGGGATCAGAGGTCACCGATGAATAGGCCAAAAGGCTTCAGCAATATGAAATTTGTGTAATTTTCGATTTACGTGCGAAAATTAAGTTCTCTGTCAGCACAACCATTTAATCGAGAATTTAACAGGGAGAATTGGCACTTGATTATGTCGTAACAAAATCCATAATTAAAAACCAGTCGGAAAATGCAGTTGATACCACAGACTGGACAATACCGTTGGGAATTTAACTATCGGATCCATTATATTTTAAACCAGCACCCAGACTTTTTTCTAGCTTTAAAGACGGAAAAATTACACTCGGCCCCAGTATTTCATTTTTGCAAAACTCTTCACTTGAATCGCTTGTTGGGGCCAAACTCGCAAGGTCCACCAACTAAAGGGTCATACGTCTTTAACAAGGGAGAAGGCATTTGTGAGCTCAACGACAACGCAGGAATTTTAAACAGATCAGCAAGCCTTAACAGCTGAGGAAGAAGCATGTGAAGAACACTTTCAATCTCGTGGCGCCCAAAGACAGCCAAGTCTCGGTTTCTGCAATTGGAAAAGCGTTTGGAGTGCAACTCTCAGCTAAAGGCGATGTACTGCCACTTTATGTAACTAAATAATATGCCGTTTTTTCAAAACAGGTGGACCAGGAATCTACATGGCTAGCAGATTGGAGTGGGAAATAAGAATCTGCATAGTCGGCATTATTCGCTTTGCTGTAAAGGTGCTGGTTAAGCGGCTGTCTCTGTTCAGTTCCGGTTTCCAAACTCAGCGTTTATGCACTCAGTGTGTGGGTTAGTGACCATTTATCTGAGTCGCTGAGGTTTTTAGGGCGGCGGTGTATCCGCAACAGTGTGTGCGGTAACTTCTCTAAGTTCTTTGAAAATAGCGTTATGTGCTGTGTCTAAAAAGATTTGTAGTTTGTTTTGTTCGTTATTAATAAGAGTCGTGACATTATGCCTTATAATAACTTGCTTATCGAAACTTTTCTGTTTTACTTGGGCGTTCTTTAGTGCGTGGAAGGTATCTTTTAGGATCTTAATTTCTGCAAGGATATTTTGGCCATCGTTATCGTCTAAATAATTCGATATTGATTTTAAAATGGTTCCAAGGCAATTAATTAAAAACATTTTTCTTCTTACGAGTGTCTATCCAATTCTCAAATTTTTGTAGTTTCCCTTTTATAATTCCTGGCGAAATTTCAAATGTTTTATATAGTCAAAGTGCTTTTAATGTATCCCTTATTCCGGAAAGGCATATTTTGCAATCTTAGACATCTACGATATGGGTTACAGTTTTATGGTTCCGTGTTATATGAGCGTTTCCCAGATGAAGAAGAAGATCCTATGAGTCTTTCTTAAGAGAACGACTGCGCGGCGGAATGGGTTGTTCTGCAATAAGGCAGGTTTTTTTTCTTATTTTTAGTTTGTGTAATTTTTGTTGTCTAGTTGTTAATAATGTATTATTTTGTTCCTCGTCGGCTTCGACTTGAATTGGTGCTTCTCTGTTTTCGTTTAGTTTGGTTGTCTTTGTTCTCTTCTCTTTGTAGTTCTCTGTTTTCGTTTAGTTATACTTATACTTATACTTATACTTATACTTATACTTATACTTATACTTATACTTATACTTATACTTATACTTATACAGTCGGTCAAATCGTCAAGAACCACCAGCTCAGAGATAAGGGAAGAGTCAACGGCAATTAAGACTCCACCTCCTCGCTGGGAAAGACGGTCCAATCTATAAATTGTGTACTTACCTGGAAAAATTTCGGAGCTGAGTATCTCCGGCTTTAACCAGGTTTCAGTAAACACAATTACCTGGGATGCGAAGGAAAAACTATCAGAATACAATTTGGGGAGCTTGCTGCGTAAGCCCCTAGTATTCTGATAGGAAAGTAGGAGGGAAGTATTTAGTTTTTTGCAGCTGAAGTGGAGGAAGTATTCGCACTGGTCTCATTAGTTTGTACCGGCTTTCTTTGCTCATAGATATATTAATATTGTTTTTTTATTTCGTCAAAATCCGTGAACCGCTATTCAAACACTGAAGAAATATGAAGTTCCTGGCAGCGAGGGAAATGAGCCAAGCTATTTCTTTTTAAGTGTCCTTCTAAAAGACCAATTTTTTTCTTAAATCCATCGATTCTTGGCAGCATCGTCACCATTGATTGTTTCGGTGTTTGAAGCTACGAGTTTAATATGTTCAAATAGGTAGTGATGTCCGTAAGGAATGCCATATCACAAAGAAATTTTTCATCTTCCAATTTAAGAACTAGTCCTTCGGAGTTCTTTGTGTGTTGTTTGAGAAAACTCAAAACTTCTTTTTTAAGAGCAAAGAAACGCTCAAGGCACTTTCCTCTGCTGAGCCAGCGAATCTCAATGAACATTTTAAGTTCAAGGTACTGGGCCTTAAGTTCTTGTAGCAGGCACTGAAATCTGCGGTGTATCAAAGCATTATGACCTCCTCTAATTTTATTTAACATTTTTACAACGCCATCCATACTATCACTCAAGTTACTTGCCTTTGCGCAATGAATGAGGCAGTGATAGAAGGGGACATCGATCCCCTTTATTTCCCCTTGTATGCTCCTTGCTCCGTCGGTGCACATGCCGCACAGTTTTTGGAATCCTCCAATATTATTGACAGATATTTCTATTGCAGTGAATAAATCTTCCCCTGTGGTTGTTTCATATAAAGGAACTAAGTTTAAAAGTTTCTCCTCGACTTGGAAATCGGTGTCAATAAATTTAATAAATATTAACACTTGCACAACATCATTGGTATCAGTGCTCTCATCCACTGCCAATGTAGACACATTTACTTAATTTTGTCTTAAGGTTTTCTTTCAGCTTTTGGCTTTTTTCATTAACTCTTCGCGTTGCCGTACGCCGAGAAAGCGGTATTTCTTCCACAATTTCGGTCATCTCTACACCTTTCTCGTCAAAACCCTTTAGCATATAAATGCAGGTAGGTTTAAAAAATTCGGCATCTAACAAACATTGTTGAGCTTTGGCCAACTTATAGCTCAGAACGAATGAAGCTATTAAAATGCTTTTTCTGTTGTCTGACTCTGGTTCCCTTTAAAATTGTTCTTGTTTTTGATACGATGTGCGAGTTCGGTTGCTTGGGTTGTGTTGTTGCAAACTCGAGATCGCGGCGATGTGCTTGCTACCTGCGACAAAAGTCAGTGTCGTTGTTTTTATAAATCTTCACGGTTCGCTGATCGCGAGCACCGAATATCTGGCACGACTTGCTGGCGCCTCCGAAAAAAAATAACGGTTTGAGCAGTGTAAGCAAATTGAGCCACGGCGTGCCCTTTGATTTAAATACATATTAAAAACTGATTGAGGAAGGAACTCAACACGGAGCACCCGAAAAACATTTTTATTTCGAAATCCCAACGTTGAAATTAACTTTGCATTTCGAGGATGTGATTAATGCGCGGCAATGGATACACTCCCGATATTGACGATACCTCGCCATTTTAGATATTCCTTTGAGCTGTACCAGCTGGAAAGCTTTAAGTCGCCGATTGTTCTCGCCTTAGAGGTCCTGGTCGTTCTGTTGTTGGTGTTCTCATATCTTGTTTTCTTCGTCGTGTGTTCCTGTGGTCTCCGTTGTTAATCCTAGGCTTCGTTTTCCAAGTTTTTCTCTGCGTTGTTTTCGTCGTCTGCTATCCAGTATTCCTCCGCGTTGTGCTGTGTTTCCTGCTGTATTTTCTGTCGTGCTTCCCCTTGTGGTGGGTTTTGTGTATATCTACTCTGTTCAATCATTTTTGTTCTTCGCGATGTTCTCATGCGTAGTTCTCCCCGAGTTTCTTTGTCTTGGTTTTTCTCTTTAATTTTGATGCCAAATCACTCCGTTGGTTGTTTCTCCTGAAGTTTGCGATGCTAGGTTGTCGGGTGATGACCACTCAGTTTCATTGGCCCTGAGGCTCGAAGTTCCACATCGGAGGGGGGACTGCAAATTGTAGCTACGAAAACCATTCCCAAGAGTAGAGGTTCCAACATTGCTGGCATTACAAGGGGGTACTTGGAGTGACTTCCGGGCGAGGCGATCGTCTCACCTGCCATGCGGCCGTGTCTATGAGGCTAAGCGTACATGTTTACTTATATTTACTTGGGCGGCTATCCTCTCGTTCTCGACCCTAAGTGGCGCAGTTATAAGATGATCCCAGATGGATTGGTCGCAGGCAGAGTCCGAATGTCGTAGGGACCCGGCCCGTTTCCCGACTGTGAATGACGGCAACAGTTGACTGTACGGACATCCATAGTCCCAATAGAACCATTGTAAGGGGTTCCAACAATCGCGATTAAAACACAATTTCAGGATCCATCTGAAATATCGACCTGGTGGTACAGGCGTTTTAGATTTGGATTGCGTGCGTTGTGTTGCCCTGTCTTCCTCTCTCGAGAAAAGGCGGCCTGCCCCTGCTCTATGTAGGTATATATAACAGGTATTGCGCATGAGGACGCGGAGATCTAAAATTAAGTTTTTGAAAGTATCCCACAGCTCGCAACCTCGAATTTTGTCGTCAAGGCGTTATAGAAATCATGACCGAAAAAAAATCTCAAAAATTTCATAGTCAATGTGCGCGACGGAGGAGCGATTGTCGAACGCATGTGATAATGCTCGGATTTCAACCTGCTCGATGAAGGGTAAGGGGTGTGAGTAACCGTCAAATTGCAGCCTCCAATTACGGACTCTTTCGAGAATGGTTGTAAATTGATAACTATTGTCGTAGCGGTAGTCGAAGAAAAAGAAGGGGCGGTTCGGGGACACCCTGCGGAGAATGATTATAGTAAGAAGCTTGCAACGCAGTAAAGATGTCCTATTAAACCCTATAAGGCTTATCCTTAATCTGCAACAAAAGCCGAGACGATCTAGCCACGTCCGTCTGTCAGTCCGCCTGTCCGGCTGTCAGTGTTTTTGTTTTTACGCAAACTAGGTCCTCAGTTTTGGATGAACCTTTGCACATATTCTCGGACGACAATATCATAGAAACTATGGGAAAATTAAAACAAAAAAAATGTATCTATGCTGGCTTCCATTTATTTTAAAATATTACCATATAACATTTTTAGAAAGAAAAGTTGGTTCTATGCCGGTTTTCATTTACTTTTCGATTATATAATTAACTTAACTGTTCTTAAAAATTTATTATCTTCTGCTCTAAAATATGAACATTTCAATTTGTTTCCGATTTTTTATTTCATATGAATCGATTTGTTATATCAAATAGCTGGCATAAAAACGATCGAAAAACCTAGAGAAAACGGAAAACAGCAAATCTAAAACTGTAGCAGTAAATCTGTAGCAATAACTTACAAATTATGCAGTGCCTTAATATTTGCCAAAATTCGACCGAAAATAACAGCATATAAATGCAAATGTGGTTCAAATCTCTTTTAGTTCGTCACGAACTGAAGTTTAAGTTTACCTCTGCACGAAAGAAGCTGTGAGCTACTGTATATAACAATTTTGCTGACATTTTTCAAGTCTATTTATCATTTGTGAGTTCTACCAAAGTGTATAGAACTATATAGAACTATATCTACTATGATTTGCCTGCCCTACGCTTGTAGGAAAGGGAAAAAAGGGAGGCAGGTATTTGTTCTATTTATAGCTTTTATTTATTGTGTATAAGTGTAAGTGTGGTTTGTGTGTATGTGTTTGCGAGCCCGTTAAAAAATTTTAACAAAATTTCATTTTTGATTTTGCTAAAGCGAGAGACAAACAACTTCGGAAGTCAAAAGGTTTTTCCTATGTGCATTTTAACTCGATCTATGGTCGTGCTGGTTAAAGCGTTATTTTGCAATGTCAATGGGTGATAGATCCCTCGCGGTTGTATTATAGTTTTGAATCGTTACTAACTATTTTAAAGTGTATGTAAATAATATAGCGCGTTAAAGCTTTTTCAGTGTCTTTTTTTTTAATACGTTTATTCAATTTTATTTAATTGAAAAAAAAATTTGTTTAATAAAATGAAATAAAACAACTCAAAAAAAAAGTTAATAAAAAAATAAATAAATATATAAAAAAATCTTTAAAAATATATATAAAAAAAACATTAAAAAGAAAACAAATATAAAAACTGAGGGACTAGTTTGCGTATAATCGGACATACGGACATATGGACGGACTGGCAGACGGACAAAATGAAGGGCAGACGGACATGGCTAGATCGACTCAGCTGTTGATGCTGATCAATGCATACTTTATAATGTATACTTTAAAGGATCGAAGTCGGCTCCTTCACAGCGTTGCAAGCTTCTGACTATAACTATAACAATTTCCAAGAGAATTGTTCACGTCAGGAGGTGGCATCTGAAACCCCTCTGCCCACCGAGCTTCCAAAAGCTCGCCCGCTCTTTCACTCCCGTCATATTTCCGACCTCCGTACGATGGCAGTTGAGCTGGCTGTCGCTCGCCCGCTCTTCGCTCCTCGGTTCACAAGATCTTCGGTAGCGGCTACCCGAGCTTAGGGACGGCCATGCGCTCTCCACCTCTCGGCTCTTTCGCTCTCGGTAGGGCGCACGGCCCTTATGCTAAGCTAAGGGCCGCTGCTCTATCCGATCTCTTCGCCGCTAGATGAACTTCGGGAACACTCGCCTTCGATCTCCCGCTCTCGCTTTAGCAATGTAAAGCGGACGGGAGCATGACACTATTTCTAAGCTTAAGTTAGTTCCTAAATGAATGTCGAATAAACCACTACGGGCGCTCCATGCCAAATTTTCATATTCGACTCCGCATATCTTTTTCTCCTGGGTCTTCTGCGTGGGATATACATATATTTTTTTCTGGATCCTTTAGCGGAGGACATCCTGGCCACCCCCCTACATAAACATTGTCCTTCGAGCCGGATGAAGATATCGTCCTGGATTTCTCTCGTTTCTAATTGACGGTCTGCAGCAGTTAATCCAAATTTCCATTTTTTCGCTTAAACTGCTGTCAGATTCCCGTCTCAACTTCAAGTCCGAGTGTTCCAAGACCACGGTTTTTAGAAAATATAAGCTATATATATGTAATATATATATATATATATCCAATATATCAACGCCATATTAATTGCCGTTCTCCTTTCGAGTGCAAATAATTTTCGTTCGACTTCTTTGACCCGTCGTTCAAACATACGTACATATATCCGTACATGTTTACATATACCCTTTGGCTCGCTTCTAATCCGCGAAAATAATTCCAACATATAATCAAGTGAATTTGTGTGTGAAAAGAAAGGCATAATATATCGGCAAACGGTTGTGAATATTTTGTGGTCCTCCGTGAAGTCTCGTCTTGCCAAAATTTCCGCCGTACCCTCGATATTTTCCTCCGTTTATTTTCGCCCACAGATTTTTCGAAACTTCCAAATACAGTCCACTTATCGAAGTTCGCCTGTGCCACAAATATTCAATGTAAATAGGTGAATTCACTTCAAACTTTTTTCCCCCAACAAAATAAAAATATTGTCTGTTCCATAATTTTATATGGCCTCATAAATACAGTCCACTATATGGAAGCTCTCCTGTGCACTCCCGCCGGCTTCATATACTCACTTATATATTTATTGTCGCATACAAACATACACATCCAGGTTCATGCCCATATATAAATATATGTTTTTTTTTGTGTTCATCCATATTTTTTGTACGCCCTTACAACAGTCCAGTTATCGGGTTTCCACTGTACAAAACATAAAAGCACCCGCGCATACATGCATGTCTACATAATCCAACACTTACATATAAATTTTCTGCACTGACATACCTAAACTAACCTACGCACAACAACACCAAGCAAAAACAATTACAAGCAACACAAAAACAACAAACATTAAAAATCAAACGCATTTCAATCTGTATTCAACGCCGCAGCAGCCGTGTTGTTATTGTTGTTGTTTTTTTTTTCTCCTATTTCTTATCTCTACGGCATAGAAGCCCAGACCCATTGCTCCCATGGCTCCTTTGTTTTTGTAATCGGCTCCGAAGCATAGGGGAGCAAATGCGTATATGTACACGGCTCTCGGCATGCGCCAATGCTAATTGCAAAAACAATTTTTCACTTTCGTTTTCTTATCTCTATTCTTCATCTGCATTTGAGCAAGGTATCTGGACTTGCATGTGGTTGTTGTGGGGTCATAAAATTTCGTGAGAATTTTGTTGTTGCTTTAGCGACGCGCACCCACTTGAAGAAATTGTATTAAGCTTTTAGGTATTGCCTTGTCGGCACGTTATTTGCCAAGTAATAATTGTCTTTAGTATAAAAATGTATCTCCCTAATTTTTTTCAGTGTATCCATTGAAAAAATTCTTTACTAGTGTTGGTGTTTTCTTTTGAATGTATTGAAATTTGCTCCGTCGTAAGCAGCTTTTGGGCGGCCCTGCTCTACGGCGTCCCTCACGTATGCACTGTTTTTGCCGGCGGCAAAACACAGTGAGCCCTCACGAACCAAAGCCAAGACTTTTAATTCCGCTTTTTCTGCCTCTTATTAATTATTAATTTGGAAAATTATTTTTTTGTTTATAATAATTATAAGTCTAGAAACTTGTTCAAGCTCTACGTCCGAGCCACAGATTACATATTGGTTTCTAAAACATTCACTAGCCTCACCTTCAGCAGCAGCCGTGGTTTTTTGTTTTCTGTCCGTGTTCTTTCGGCTCGCTGCCCGTTAACATATGTGCATATATACATACATATATATATGTGGGATCCGGTAGGATTGGTTAAGTGGATAGGGTTACCAGAAGCGGTCACACCCATTAGTTTCTGACTCCCTTCATGAAATGTACTAAATAAGGGAGGAACCCATTGCACAAGAAGAAGTCTGGCAACTCTTGGCAAGGGAGTCGCCGCCAGAATCTCGTCTCGATCACACACGTTTTGCACAGAACAATCTTTGTTAAATGGAGTTACAAGTTATAATTTGAATGGAAGATTTTCATCACAAAGCGAAAAGACACATGAGCGAGTGGACGGAGCAGCGAGTGACGCCAAGAAAAGACGTGTGGCGGTGACCAAGGGATGGAGCTGCATCAGATGAGGCTGGTAAAGAGCGGGAACTGAGAAGCAGTGGAGCAGGCTGGAGACGGACGAGAGTCAGCAAGACATTGGAACTGGTGGCGTTAACGGAGCGTGCGGGCAAGAACGTGTTGGCCAGGATTGGAGCACAGACTTGGAGGCAGACGTCGACGGCCAGGTGACTCCCATTGAGTTGAACCTCTGAAAAGCAGCAGAGCAGGCTGGAGGAAGCAGAGAAACAGCAGAGCAGGCTGGAGAAAGCATAGAAGCAGCGAATAGGGCTGAAGTGACACAGAAGGCAGAGAGAACAGACAAGGCATTGGAT
>VNJS01012836.1:0-20579 GCA_008042575.1 Drosophila watanabei | reverse complement strand
TCATCCTTCCTCTCTTTCATTTGAAAATACGACCGCAAATAATGATCAGGCAATAGCCGATCTATTTGCGCAGTTTTTTCAAACAACATATTCAATTTTCACGACTTCAAATAAGACATATTCTTACAGCATGCCCAAGTCGAACATTATTTTCAGTCCTGGTTTGAACGAAAGCTCTCTTCTTATTGATCTTCATCACGTAAAGCCTGTTTGTTTGCCAGCTCCCGACGGAATACATGGTTGTGTGCTTAGGTATTGCGCCGACGCCCTGTGCAAGTCCCTTCTTAAATTGTTTACCTTATCCTTAGAAACTTCCCACTTTCCCCTTATTTGGAAGGAATCATTTATAATTCCTCTCCACAAAAAAGGTAGCAAATCGGGAGCCAATAACTACAGAGGGATCTCTAAGTTGTCGGCCATCCCGAAACTTTTTGAAAATGTCATTACTCTGCATTTGCAGCACCTTTATCGATCAGTACTTTCTCCATGTCAACATGGATTTATTAAAAGAAGATCAACAACAACAAACCTTCTGTAGCTCACTTCTTTTATTATAAAGGGCTTCCATAATAATCTTCAGACAGATGTCATTTATACTGATTTCAGTAAAGCATTTGACTCTGTCAACCATTCACTTCTTGTTGGGAAACTCGACCTAATGGGGTTTCCGGATGATCTTCTTAGATAGATCTCAAGTTATCTGATTGGCAGGACGCCAAAGGTCCTCTTTAAAAACAGCTTGTCTAATGTTCTCCGGGTTACATCTGGCGTCCCGCAAGGGAGTCATTTGGGTCCCCTATTGTTTACATTATTTATTAACGACCTGCCCAATGTCTTGATTAACTCTAGAGTACTTATGTACGCTGACGATGTTAAGCTTTGCGTGCAATATAAGGACGCTGCATGCCAGTCTGATTTACAAACAGATCTTGATCATTTTCAGACATGGTGCCTTAATCCTAGCCCACTTAGTACGTATGCAAACAAACAACTAGGCAGCATGCCGGTAGTTATTTTCCTCGTATTCTTTTCTATTTTTTCCATCGTGTCTACTAACATCTAACCCAAAAAGGCGCGTGCTTTGTGTCGATTGGCCACTTGAGTTTATTGACCGTAGTGCATCAACGTCCAGTTAAAAAAAATGTCACCAGACTTGATAATGGTCAATATTCGGTTCGTCTCTTGACTACTTCAGGCTTCGAATCCCTAGATGATTCCTATTGCTTGGCTCGTCGTCGTTTCAGGAGTTTGGAAGCTAAACTGGAGAGAAACCCGGCCCTGAAAGTACAGTATTCAGCATTTTTACGGGAGTATATCGATCTAGGCCATAAGTCTCTTGTTTCACAGGAACCATCGGTGACACAATTGCTTTTGCCCCTCCATAGCGTACACAAGCAGGATAGCACGAGCACGAAGCTTCGTGTCGTGTTTGATGGTTTTGCTAAGACGACTTCTGGTTGCTCTCTTAACGAAATCGCTTCGCTTTCGATTTTTTAAAATAGCCTTGTGTGGAGATATCTGTAAGATGTACCGTTGCGTGCGTGTTTCAAGTCCGGATGACTTCTAGCAGTGTATTCTTAGGCGAGAGAGCTCAACGGATAATTTGACTGTTTTCAAACTGAACACGGTGACTTATGAAACCAAGCCAGCTGCCTTCTTGGCTATAAGAGCCATGCATTAACTCTCTTATGATAAAAAGGAATCATTTCCAATTGAAGCAAAAATTGTTCGTAGAGATTTCTATGTGGACGATTTAATCTCTGGTGGGGGCTCAGTTGGGGAGGTGTGAGAAGTTCGTTGTCAGGTGAAAGAACTATTGCACTGCCCTGCAATGAGATTCTGACTGCGACAAGGAGCAGTTAATCAAATTTCACGATCGGGTATTGCCAAGGCATTGGGATTAGTCCGGGATCCATCTTGTGATCAGCTTCTATTTAATTCTTCTCAAATACCGAAAAATCATCGACCCACCAAGCGCAGTGCATTGTCAACAATAGTCAAGTTCTATGATCCGCTAGGATTGATTACTCCAATCATCACCAAATCAAAAATCTTTCTGCAATCCCTATGGAGTGCTAAGGTGAATTATGATGTCGCATTGCCAGTGCCCATTCTTTCGTCATGTGGCAGTTGACTTCCCAGTTGTCAGTCGTAAAGAACTGAAAATTTCCGCGATTCATACTTTAACCACAGGCTTTCCTTGAGTTGCATGAAATCTGCGATGCCAGCATATCGGCTTATAGGGCTCTCTTGCGATCGGAAACCAATGGAGACTCAAAGGTCCATCTGCTTTGTGCAAAGTCGAGGGTAGCCCCCTTGAAGGCCTTAACAATTCCACGATTAGAACTTTAGGCAGATCTCTTATTGGCTGAGCTTGTCACAAGCGTCAAAGAAAGTATAGATTTCGAATGCGCCTTTCATTGCTGGTCAGACTCGTCTATTGTGTTGGCGTGGATTCGGCAGCCTCCGAGGGAGTTTAACATTTTAGTATCAAACAGAATCGCGAAAATTCAGGAGATGACGGAAGATATGACTTGGCATCACGTTCCGACGAACGCAAATCCGGCAGATGTCATGTCGCATGTAGTGAAAGACATTCTAGAGCGTCGTTCCGCAGCTTTTATTGGAATCGTTTGCGCTGACATTTCATCGAGCTGCAAGTTTCTTAACTCTTTCGCTAAGTTGCAGCGCGTATTCGCATACATTCATCGGTTAATTTCTAATTGCAGAGCCAAAGCCAATCGCTTAAAAGATAGTCTTTCGGTTGAAGAGATCAACTTGGGAACCGTACTTCTGCTCAGGAGCATCCAGAAAGTTCACTTAGCCAAGGAGTATGGACTTTTTAGCCAGGGCAAGCCGTTTTCCCAGAAAAGCAAGCTGGTTTCACTGAGGCCAATACTCGGCTCCGATGGATTACTGCGCGTTGGTGGAAGGTTTCAAAACGCAACCTTGGATTATGATACGAGACATCCGATATTGCTGCCCAGGGATCATCCAGTCACCAAGGCAATCATCGTTTACTTCCATGAAAAGCATTTCCATGCAGGATCACAGGCGTTGCTTGCCACATTGCGGCAAAGGTATTGGCCGATTGGAGGCCGTAAGCTTGTAGCTAGCATCATCAACAAGTGCGCCAGATTTTTTCGGCCGTAACTTGTGAGAATGTTATGGGTAGCCTGCCAGCAAATCGAGTGCAGCCTAACCCAGAGTTTCATACCACGGGAGGGGACTATTGTGGGCCCTTTTATCACAAGACCAGGAACAAGACACCCCACAAATGCTATATCGCCGTCTTTGTCTGCTTCTCCATAAAGGCAACGCACTTGGAAGTCGTTCAGGATGTCACAACGGATTTTTTCAGTCCGCGTATTATCTGGAGTGACAATATTACGAACTTTGACGGCGCAAAGAGCGAGCTTGCCGATTTGAGAGCTTTATTTTTGAGCAAGCCACATGGTTTATGGGAGGCTGCTGTTAAGTCTGCTAAATTTCACTTCTACAGAGTCGTCGGTGCATCCTTCTTAGCCCTTGATAAACTTCGAACGTTTGCCTATGAGATTGCTGACATCCTTAAATCTTGCCCACTCTGTCCAATTTCAGAAAACGCTGAGAACCTCGAGGTGCTGACGCCAGCGCAAATTCTAAAGGGTTCCAGCTATACAAAGTTTCCTGAGCCTGACATCACACATCTTCGCGAAAGCCGTCTCACCAGATGGCAACGGGTGACCCAGATGCAACATCACTTCTGGAAAAGATGGAGCAGCGAGTATTTGTCCCTACTGCAAGAAAGGAGCAAGTGGTCCGTCGAAACGTCGAACATCAAGAGCGAAAGCATTGTGTTGCTGAAGGAGGACAACATTCCACAATTGAGATGGCAGCTTGGGCGCATCCAGGACGTCATACCTGACAGGGACGGCGTAATCTGAGTAGCTATGGTCCGTACAGCTCCGGGTCTAATCGAGAGAGCCGTCGCCAAACTAGCCGTTCTGCCCATCGATTCCGATATAGTTGGAACCGTACCTCTTCCAACGGAGGGAGTATGTTCGGAGCAGACCGCCAGCACCTAGTCATGCGCGCATAGGTGTACCGCTGCGCCTGCTGCGCTATCTTATTGTAATAACATATTAAGCTCATGCATATGAAACATATATTATTGAAGCCAAGCTTTTGATCGGCAGTTGCAGCTCCGACTAAACCGAGATCAGAATAAACACGGCATATTTAATTCGACCTAGTCGTGCGTTTGTAATTATTTATTTGAAAACGGGTGGCATTTTTGTTGTCTTCCCCATAAACACTACTGACAGGTTGACAGCTAAACCTTTTAATTAAAATTTTTGCCGACATTAAAGGTTTCTGAAGGGTGAAATAACTATTTGGATTTATTTTTGTTTTTTATTTTAAACTGCCTCTCTTTATCTGTATTTTTGTCACGACTGTTGTCATCTTCTTTACAAGAAATGTTCTCTGTTTTGTTATTTTTTCTGATGTTCACTTTGATGACTTTTCCGATGTTTTTTCTGATACTATTCCAATATCTTTTCCGATGCCTTCCCCAATATCTATTCTGATGGTGTAAATTTCTTTATTTCTATATATCATCCTTAAAAGGAAGGAAACTGCACTTAACGTTTCTTGCTCCAGTAACAATGTTTAAATATAAATTGTATTTTAAGGAACGGTAATTTTCTTCCTTATTTAATTTCTGTTTTTGGGGACTAATTTCATAATGTTATCAAAACAAGAAATAATTCCCAAAAAATTTGTTGTTGTATTCTACACAAATATTTTGGGACTTATTTGGTATTCCATTATTTTTTTAGAAGTGACAAGTTATTTAACTTTTAAATTTGGAGAGTTATTATATATTTGCAAAGTATTATAATTTTAGCCAGAAGTTTGCAACGCAGTGAAGGAGTAATATATATACAGTATATTTATTCTTGATCAGCATCAAAAGACGAGCCGAGTTAGCCTTGTCCCTTTGTCCGTCCGTCTGTCCGATTATGCGCAAACTAGTCCCTCAGACTTAATGCTATCTGAATGAAACTTTCCAGATAGTCTTCTATATACTCTCACTATATAAGTTGGAACGAGCCAGATCGGACAATTATATCTTATAGCTGCCATACAAACAATACGTACGTATGAAAAAAAATTATAACTTCACTTTAACTTTTAAACGTATCTTGGTCAAGTTTTGGTTATGAGCTTTATACTTTGTTTTGGATTTTTGGATTTAACTTTATGAAAATAGAACTACTATTTTGGAGTCCATATTAACCGCATTAAGTCCGTCCAAAATTTTTTTTTGCTGTTCCCCCTACGTGGTTTATCCTGGGATGACGACCTAAGATTACCGTCTTACTCTAGTAGACTTCTATTAATTAACCTTCCTTCGCTAGCTAACCGTAGAACGATGCTTGGCGTCGTATTTCTATATAAGCTAATACGTGGAGACGTGGAGAGCTCCTATCTGCTAGGTCAGCTCAATTTCCACGTACCGCGACTAACATCTAGATCCTATATCCCCTTAGTTATTGGTCACTGTAGGAGGGAGTTTAAAGTAAATGAAACATGATAGGTTTTATGCGCAGATTACAACCGCCTCTTTGATTTTATTGATGGAAGTCATAGTCTTCCTAAACTTAGAACCCTATTGCTTGTAGAATTAGCTCGTATGTAGTATGTAGAATCTTAGTAACATATAATTTTCCTCGTGCTTTCCTTTATTTTCTTTCTCACGCGTCTATCTAGAACGCGCTTCGTGCCGTACGTCACGCGGCTGCGCCCCTCGGCCGGTTGGGCGGTAGGTGAGAATCGTTGGGACTCGCGCGTTAATAAAAAAAAAAATATATATGGGTGATTCTCTGAAAACAACAACCACGGCCAAAAACTTAAAAGTTCTTAAAAAATTTTTTTTTCAACATAGTAACTTTAGGAAATGTTCCAAAAGATCAAATTTTAAAGCCTTTAACGTATTCTAAAAAAGATTTCGAAGTATTCGCATGCATTTTCTCGTAAATGAGAATTTTCATAATTTTGATGAAAAACATCATAAAAAAGAGCTAATTTGGTTCTGATTAAAACACCTAAAAGAGAGGCATTATGCTTTAACTTTGGTTTCCTAACATCACAAGAAGAATACAAAAAGTCGAAATAAAACGGATATATCCTCTTCTAATTTACTTAAAGATAATAAACAACGTGCAAAGTATGATGGAACAAAGTGTCGCGTGCGACATGTCGCGTGCGACATCGATAAAAATTCAACTTAAAAAAAAAAAATACTTCATATATTAAGGTCAAACTAAAAATAAATTTAAGACAACATCATCCATAATACATTAAAATTAATTACACTAAAATCTCTCATTAGGTTTTGCTGAGATCAGTGTTTAAACGGGTATTTAAAAAAGGGACTTCTGTTTTTGTCGCGTGCGAATTTCATACATTTTGGTAAATTTCTCGAAAACGAAAAAAATTACAAAATCGATCTTAACACCAATTATAGAGCTTACCAAGAGCTATAAGTTTCAAATTTTGTGAAATTAAAATAATAGTCTTGGAACACGTTTTTTTTTCAGTTTGAATGCGTACAAATGTCGCGTGCGACATCAGAGAATTGCCCATATATATATATCATATAGCTGCCATAGCAACGGTCGGGAAATTTTTAGAAAAAAAATTATAACTTTGCCAGTTTTCAACACAACTTCTTCTAATACAAGCATTTCATATTATTTCAGAATTTTGTTTAAAATTTCATAAAATTTGGACGACTATATCATATAGTTGCCATACAAACGATCGGTAAATGTGGATGTAAATTACATTTAACCTTACATGTAAAAATGTAAAAATATGTAAAACTGTAAAAATAAAATTGAATTGAAACTAATTCATTTTAAAATAGATAGGGTTAGATTATAATTAATGCACTTGAAATCTGCAAGGGTATACAAACTTCGGCGTGCCGCCCTAGAAACGGTCAATTAATTCTTAGAAAAAATATTATAACTTTGTCAGTTGTCAACATAATTCCTCCTACTTTGAGATAAACGCATTTCATCTTATTTTAGAATTTTGTTGTACATTTCATAAGATCGGTGGATGTGAAGGAAAATTACATTTTACTTTACATGTAAAAAATGTAAAAGTAAAATGTAAAACTGTAAAAGTAAAATAAATATGAATGTAATTCAAATTTATGAATGTAATTCATATATATATGAATGTAATTCATATTTATGAATGTAATTCATATATATTAGATAGAATTAATTATAATTGATACAATTGAAATTTTCAAGGGTGTACAATCTCCGGCGTGCCGAAGCTAGCTTCCTTTCTTGTTTAGTTTTTATTTTATATAGAATTATTTCATAAGGAAGCAATTTAATAAAATTATGAGAACCCGATTTGGCCGTCACATTGTTTATGTAAATAGCTATATTTCGGGATTAAGGGTAGGATATTAGCTATTAGGGTGACCATATCAATATTTAAACAATTAAATAACTAGAAAGGATATAAGACCAGTGACAAGACCCACGACGGGCATCTGTAAATAATTAGGCTTAAGGCCGCTAGGCGCCGAACATGTGCATAGCAACAGGAGAGGAGCAGCTAGAACTCGCATTGCAACATGGTGGGATAATAAACTAAAAAAGTAATTGGGCAACTGAATATGGCGCTTGTCGATGGGCTTCCTCTGCCCTTCTCTTTCCAGGCTCTATCTCGGCCTCGGCCTGGGCGGTCTCACGAAGTCACATGCTCTCCCTGCCGATTTGGGATGACGGCTGACGGGGCCGTTTCCCACCATTTTCGGGGCGCGGGGGGGCAGTACACGTCCACGTTGTCCGTCCTGCCTATGCCCGCAAAATAAATATTTTCTGTGGAGGATACTGATCTGACTGAAGTTTATATCCTCGCCCGTAATTAGCATCCATACAAACCTAAAGCAAAAATTACTATATAAAAATAAGCCGTGTTTTCATTCCTGACGCTATAGCTCCAGATCGCACGATACGGTTTCCACGGGTTTACGTTCGTTAAAAAGGTTAAGGCTCCGTTAGCAAAGAAAATGCAGTAAAAAATATTAAAAAACAAGAAAGGAAGCTTCCTTCGGCACGCCGAAGTTTGTATACCCTTGCAGATTTTAATTACATTAATTATAATTTAACCCTATTTAATATAAAACTAATTTCTTTCATATTCATTTTAATTTTACAGTTTTACATTTTTACATGTAAAGTAATATGTAATTTACCTCCACATTGACCGATCGTTTGTATTGCAGTTATATGATATAGTCGTCCGATTCTTATAAAATTTACAGCAAAATTCTAAAATAATATGAAATATGAAAAAATTATGCTGAAAACTGACAAAGTTATAATTTTTTTTCTTAAAATTTTCCAAACCGTTCCTATGGCAGCTATATGATATAATTGTCCGATTTTTTAAAAATTAAATCAAAAAATCTGAATCAATGAATAAAGCTTATAACCGAGACTTGATCAAGATATGTTTAAAAACAGTGAAGTTAGAATTTTTTTTTACAAGTTTGCGGATCGTTTGTATGACAGCTATATGATATAGTTGACCGATCCGGCTTGTTCCGACATATATACGAGTAAGAGTATATAGACTAGTTTGCGTAGAAACGGACAGACAGACAGACAGACAGACGGACAGATAGACAGACAGACAGACGGACAGACGGACATGGCTAGATCGACTCGGCTGTTGATGCTGATTTTGCGTTGCAAACTTCTGACTGAAATTATAATACCCTGCAAATGTATAAATATCCCACTGTTGTACATTAGGCAGTGCATTTGAAAAATGGCCAAAGACTTTAATTCAGTGAGGCTAATTTGGCACAACGAGCTGAGAGACCACAATTGACTAGCTTCTTTGCAATGTGTGAAACAGATCCATTCGAACCGACGCTGATGTACGTTATACGACTGCTTTTTTTGAATATAAGTGGACAAAAATCATCCTTACATTCAAAAACCCGATGAAATCTATAATGAATGATTGGTTCTATTTAAGGATCAATGCTTCACTATTGTAAACAAGCTACTGATATAAGTAGGAATGATTGATCGATGCAGGATGCATTTAACCAAGGATTTAATCGTGAGCTCCAATAATGTGCCGTTGTTGAACGAAAAGCAAAAATAAGTATACGAAGGATTAATGTAAGCGGTGGACAATAATTCTGCTGGTCTATTCTTCCTGGATGCACCTGGAGAAACAGGGAAAAAAATTTGTCATTTCATTGATTTTGGCACATTTCTATCAGGATGTGACATTGCTTTGGCCTTGGCATCATCTGGAATTGCGGCGACTTTTATAGATGGCGGTCTTCGGTTAAGTTGCCACTCAATTTAAACACAATTGATACTCCAACATGCAATATATTCCGACCCAGCGCAATGGGAAAATTGCTGATGCAATGCAAGCTCATTGTTTGTGATGAGATGTTGCCAGTAATTTCCCGTGAATCACCTGCAGATGAATTGAATGTTTGCCTGAAGGCATCACCTTTATGGAATAAAGGAAAAACATTATCGTTAACCACTAATATAAGAGTTAAACTTAAAAATGATCAAAGTGGTGCTGCTGTTTTAAATGAAAAAGACCTTTTTGGATTAATTACTCTTAGCAATGACCTTTGCCGATTTGTAGACTCTCAAATAGCTCTTATTGAAAATTTTTTCCCAAACATTAGTAAGAATTATCAGAATTATGCTTGGTTAAGTCAACGAGCAATTCTTGTTGCAAGAAATAATGATGTACACACACCGAATTTCACCATTCAAATTGAATGGTTTAATCAAAAATTGCTGGCGATTTGGTGACATAACAGTCGGTTGATTCCATAACAAATCCCGATGATGTAGTAAATTATCCAGCGGATATTTTTAAACACTAAAGTTACCACAATTTCCACGACATAACTAGCAAATCAAAGTCGGTACAGTTATTATGACATTGCGCGACATACGGTAAAAAGACTTATGTCGAATTTGATTGAGGCAACCATTATTAACGGAAAGTACGCAGGTAAAAATATATGTAGTCCTCCTGATCTTCCGTTTGACTTCAAACAATTTCAATTTCCAGTTCGCCTCGCGTTTGCAATGGCAATTGCGGGATAAATTTAGAAAATATTGTTTTTCACAGGGGCAGTTATATGTTGCGTATTGACCACTTGAGAAACCATCCGCTTTGTTTGTGTTAACGTCAGACCAAAAAATAAAAAATTTGGTTTACCAAAGAGAAATGAAATGGATTATTTGCGGACACGTGTAACGGTTCGATTCAATATTTACTTTAGATTCACTTTCATTTACTTAGAGAAGTTTAAAAAAATAACACTTCATTTTTGTAATAGAAATTAGTTCATTACTGTTGTGAAATCAAATAAAATTTTTTCTTTTCAAATATAAAAAAAAAAATGTTCTTTGTCTTTTAATCACCAAACAAAATGTTAGAAGCCATCTGGTGCCGAAATGGAGTTTGCCGGGTTTGCTATTTATAAAACAAAACAAAATACTCATATCTCAGAGTAAATTAAAACTGCAAAGGTATAATTTTTTTCTAAAAAAATTAAAATCTTAACTAAATAATGTTAAGTATTATGAATTTTAAGTATCGTGGTTTTAAGTCCAGAAGTCATCAAAAGTAAATAAATAAGGACCCCTTTGTACATCCAAACTCCTTGTAGTTATTATTCTTGTTGTTGATGATCCACTCCCTCACAAGCATACCAATTAAAAGAAGTTACGATGTGTAAAAACATATCATTTTACTGAATACTTTTGACAATATTAATATACGTACATATATGCTTTAAGTCGCTTTGGGATCGAAATAAGAATTTCGGGATTACATATTTTAAGATAACTTGAAATTAAATAAAGATTGAAAGACCTAAACATGCTCGATAAAATTATGAACATCCAAGGTTGGCCTGATTTAAATACTATTTAAAATTAAATTTTCGAATATTATCACGATTTAATTTTTTTATTATTTATTTTGCTATTTTATTGATTATTTACATCAAACCATTAGGGTCTCGGTTTTGGTTTTACATACCGTTTTATTTCCAAGATTTCTAATACGGCAATTAAGATGTCCGGTTTTTCCTACTAACGATGTAACATTTTTTGTTGCAGAAGTATCAAAATATGGACCTCTGTCCAAGCTCCTACTCATTTGTTCAAAATATGTATCACTTAGATTTATTGTTTCTGAAGCTGTCACTTCCTGAACCGAATTTTGTGAGACCATGTTCCGTAAAAGTACTAAAATACAAAAGAAAGTATATATGTGATGTGTTTATTTCAATAAACTTACAAATAAAAAGAAATATCCGAAAAGTCAAAATATTACTCATGTTTAATAAACTTCTTATTTAAACATCATACAATAAACTGGGCTTTGTTTATAAAATCCTGCATAACGCATGCGCAATGCAATAGGACAGAGGAAATAGTTAATGTCAAGTTTTTGTAAAATCGCTTTTGACACAGAAAATTGTACAAGTCGCAAGCAAAATTTAAACAAATATATATGAATATATATGCATATATATTTTAAATATGTATATATATATATATATATATATACTATTGTATGTATGTATGTATATATATATATGTATAATTTTTCATTTCTTTCTCATTTTTTAATATTGACAATTTTACATTTACCGATCGTACGCCAGCTATATGATATAGTCGTCTGATTTTCAAAAAATGTAATCTGGAATTCTGAAATGAAGTGAAGTCTCGGATTGATGAAAATATGTTGATAAACGGCGAAATGTAATTTTTTTCTAAAAATTTCCCTAATTTTCCAATGGCAGCTATATGATATAGTCGTTCAATATGTATTAAATTAAAGCCGAATTTATAAAGTGATAAAAATTGGTCACATCTTTGAGTAAAGAAAAATATATTCAAAACGTGCAAATTAATAATTGTTTTATAAAAGTTCCTATTGCAGCTATATGATTTAGAAGACTATCTGCAAAGTTTTGCGTTGAAAAGGACAGATGGACATGGCTATACCAACTCGGCTGTTGATGGTGATCAAGAATATATATACGTTATAAAACCTCTTTCGCTGCGTTGGGAACTTCTGACAAAATTATAATGCCCTGCAAGCGTATAATAATTAAATCAATATTGTACCGTTATTGCTAATGTTTCCCTTTGCCTTTTCTTTTGACTCTGTACATTACATTACAATTTCCGAAATCTAAAATACTTAGGAATACAAATTCCAATATTTAATCCTGTCTTCCCACATAGCTACATCCATTATACGAAAAAAGCTAGTCGAACCGCAGCAGCACGATGCGGCTCAATCAAAACGTAAATAAAGTTGTTTAGTAGATACTAAAATTAATACATAACCTTTTATTTTTAGCTTTTAAACACTAGGAAATCCACATATTTGAAAGTAAAATAGACGAGGAATTTAGTATTATCTAATATTTTTTTCTAACAAAAAAGGAAATGGTAGCAGCAAAGATTCACAAAGTAAATTTATAGTGGATGCACGAATTGTTTACAAACCTTAAATATTTATTTATATATATATACAGTATATATAGTATATATATAGATTTTAATAAAGTCTTATTTACATGGTGTTTTATTCAATTTTAATTAGTTCAGAAATATTTAAATTTGAATTCATACCTTATTATATATATATATATGTTATATATATAATTTTTAATAATAATAATATATTCTCTTCAATGTTCCTCATTTATGTTACACATTTGCTTCAGGTATGCAAGTTTTTTATACCCTTGCAGGGTATTATAATTTTAGTCAGAAGTTTGCAACGCAGTGAAGAAGACATCTACGACCCTATAAAGTTTATATATTCTTGATCAGAATCAACAGCCGAGTCGATCTAGCTATGTCCGTCTGTCCGTCTGTCCGTCCGTCTGTCCGATTATACGCAAACTAGTCTCTCAGTTTTGAAGCTATCTGAATGAAACTTTGCAGGTAGTCTTCTATATACACTCACTACTACATAAGTCGGAACGAGCCGGATCGGTCAACTATATCATATAGTTGCCATACAACCGATCCGTAAATTTGTTTAAATAAAAATAATTATAACTTCACTGTATCATATCATAGCCATGTCCGTCTGTCCGTCTGTCCGCTCTTACGCAAACTAGTCCCTCATTTTTAAAGCTATCTGAATGAAACTTTTCAAATAGTCCTTTAAATACTCTCGCTCATATATAAGTCGGAGCGAGACGGATTGGTCAACTATATCATATAGTTGCCATACAAACAATCCGTAAATTTGTAAGAAAAATTATATATTAACTGTTTTTTAGGATATGGGTGATTCTCTGAAAACAGCAACCACGGCCAAAAAAATAAAGATTCTCTAAAATGATTTTTATCAACATAGTTACTTTAGGAAACGTTCAAAATGATCAAATTTTAAAGCCTTTAACGTATTCTAAAAAGGATTTCGAAATATTCGCACGAATTTTCGCGTAAATGCGATTATTCATCATTTTGATTAAAAGCGTCATAAAAAGAGCTTGTTTTGTTTTGATAAAAATGCATAAAACAAAGGCATTAAGCTTTAACTTTGGTTTCCTAATATCACAAGAAGAATGCAAAAAGTCGAAATAAAATGGTTATAGGCTTTTCTAATTTACCTAAATATTGAAAAACAACATACAAAGTATGATGGAACAAAGTTTCGCGTGCGACATGTGACGTCCGACATCGATAAAAATTCAACTTAAAAAAAACTTCATATTTTAAGATCAAACTATAAATAAATTTAAGACAACATTAAACATTAATAAAAATTAATTGCACTAAAATCTTTCATCAGGTTTCGCTGAGATCAGTGCTTTAACGGGTTTAAAAAAAAAGACTTATGTTTTTGTCGCGTGCGAATTCCATACATTTTGGTAAATTTCTCGAAAACGAACATTTTTCCAAAATCGACCGTTTCATCAATTTTAGAGCTTACCAAGAGCTATAGGTTTCTTATTTTCTGAAATTAAAATAAAGTCTTAGAACATGTTTTTTTCAGTTTGAATGCGTACAAATGCCTCGTGCGACATCAGAGAAGCATTATATATTATTTTAAAATTTCGTTTTTAATATTATAACAAGAAAAGAAGCAAACTTCGGCGCGCCGAAGTTTGTATACCCTTGCAGATTCCAATTGTATAAATTATAATCTATCCCAATATAACAAAAATATGAACTACTTTCATATTCATAAAATTTTTACAGTTTTACATTTTTTTTTTTACATTTTTTCACATTTTTACATGTAAAGTAAAATTTAATTTTTTCCCACGTTTACCGATCGTTTGTGTGGCAGCTATATGATATAGTCGTCCGATTCTTATGAAAATTACAACAAAATTCTGAAAAAATATAAAATACTGGTATACCAAAGTAGAAGAAATTATGTTGAAAACTGACAAAGCTATAATTTTTTTCTGAAAATTTTACGTCCGTTCGTATGGCAGCTATATGATATAGTAGTCCGATTTTTATAAAATTAAATCTAAAAATCAAAAACAATATAAAAAGCTCATAACCGAGAGTTAATCAAGATATGTTGAAAAATAGTGAAGTTAGAATTTTTTTTCAAGAAATTTACGGACCGTTTGTATGGCAGCTATATGATACAGTCGTTCGATCCAGCTCGTTCCGACTTATGTACGAGTGAGAGTATACAGAAGACTATTTGCAAAGTTTCATTCAGATAGTTTTAAAACTGAGGGACTAGTTTGCGTAGAAACGGACAGACGGACAGACGGACATGGCTAGATCGACTCGGCTGTTGATGCTGATCAAGAATATATATACTTTATAGGGTCGGAGATGACTCCTTCACTGCGTTGCAAACTTCTGACTGAAATTATAATACCCTGCAAGGGTATAAAAATCGGACGACAATATCATATAGCTGACATACAATCGATCGGTAAATGTGGAGGAAAATTATATTTTACTTTACTTGTAAAAATGTAAAAAGTGAAAAACTGTAAAATAAAATTTATATGAAAGTAACTTATATAATATTAGATAGAAATAGATTAAAATTGGTTCAATTGCAATGAAAAATACGCAATGTTAATAAAGCACACATTTTCACTCTGAGTTGTGATTTCAAAATGATTTTATTTATTTTACTCCCTACTTAAAGTTAACATTGAATTTCTTATATATAACAAGAAAGGAAGCTAACTTCGGCACGCCGAAGTTTGTAGTCCCTTGCAGATTCCAATTGTAACAATTATAAGCTATCCCTAGCTAATGTAAAATAAATTACTTTAATTTTAATAAAATTTATTTTTTACATTACATTACATTTTTTACATTACATTTTTTTACAGTTTTACATATAAAGTAAAATTTAATTTTTTTTCCACATTTGCCGATCCTTTGTATGGCAGCTATATGATATAGTCGTCCGATTCTTATGAAATTTACAACAAAATTCTGAAATAATATGAAATGCTTGTATCTTGAACTAGAAAAATTTTTATATTGAAAACTGACAAAGCTATACTTTTTTTTTTTCTAAAAATGACAGCTATATGATATAGTAGTTCTATTTTTATAAAATCATATCTAAAAATCTAAATCAATATATAAAGCTCATATTTGAGAGTTGATCAGATATCAGCGGCCATGTATTTCCCTGTGGGAACTGCAAACGCTGCACTTTGCCCGCGGAGTTCACCTTACATTTTCAGGCGGCTATATTGGTTTATATATATATTTATTGACAATAAATTTGTGATCATATGTAAACATTCTGCCAAGGGCCACAAATTTAATAATTGATTTTCAAAATTTTGTAAAAGAAATACAATACAATGTACAATATTTCTTAATTTAACTTTACCATTAAACATTTTGTAAATAGCCTTCAAAAGTTATGGCTTGTAATCGTCTGCTTATGCTACACTTACGTAGAGCATATATAATCAAGATTAAAATAATAATAATAATGCATATAATTAAGGAGGTATGGCCAGATATATGATGGACATTTAACCCTTTTAATTCAACGTGGCTTTCGTGTTACGGCCTTAACTTTTCTGAAAGTCTAGTTATTCATAAACTATGGTTTATGGATTTGGCTTCAAACGGAATGATCACAGACATTCGCCTATATATGTTGAGTGTAAGGTATCTTGTCAGAATTACTAGATGCATACCACGCATCATGACCGATATCGGAAGCAAGGAAGAGGACCAAGCCACCCTGGTGGAATAGAGACCTTTCATTCCGACGCAATAAACTCAGAGAATTTTTCAAAATCGCCAAACTGGCGAAAGATGAAGTTATCAACGGAGAGTACAAAGTCCTTCTCAGGGACTATAAGAAGGAAATACGCAAGGCGCAGAGAAACTCTTGGAGAAATTTCTGCTCCAATATAGAGACTGCCCCAGAAGCGGCCAGACTCCGGAAGCTGCTATCTAAACAGCCAACAATACAGAGTCAGCTGAAACGCGATAATGGACAGTGGACTGAGGGCAGCGAGGAGTCCCTAACAGTACTAATGCAAGCAAACTTCCCAGGATGCACTGAAGTGTCCGATGCAATTAAGCACCAGGACCTGGCTACTGGAGTAGAGTACCTCCCAAATGATCTAATATCTTCCAGAAAAATCCACTGGGCTATAGACTCCTTTACAGGAATTAAAGCACCTGGACTGGATGGAATATTTCCAGCCATGCTACAGGTGGCCAAAGATGTGATCACCCCATGGCTTTGCGCTATATACTCAGCTTGCCTAAGCACGGGCTATATCCCTATCCAATGGAGGACCTCTCGGATTGTCTTCCTGCCTAAAGCAGGGAAGTGCAGTCACGTGAGCCCCAAGGACTACAGACCGATAAGCCTCACCTCATTTCTACTTAAGACGCTTGAAAAACTGCTCGACCTATGCATCAGAAACGATGTCGGGAGACTATTGTCGACCAATCAGCACGCCTACACAAAGGGCAAATCGGTGGAGACGGCACAACATTCGTTAGTAGCCACCGTCGAAAGAGCCCTACATAATAAGGAATACGCTCTCGGAGTGTTCGTGGATATATCCGTAGCATTCAACAACGTCAGTACAGACGCAATAATGAACCGCCTAGAAGCGACCAACGCGCACCCCGCCATCAACAAGTGGATAGGATATCTTCTAAATTGCAGGCGGGTACAATCCGATTGGGGTACCGCCTCCATGGTGAGAGGAGCGCACAGAGGCATGCCGCAAGGCGGTGTCCTATCGCCCCTCCTATAGAATCTGGTAGTAGACGACCTAATCAAGAGATTCGAAAGGAAAGCACCAAAGATAACAGCCTATGCGGATGACATAAGCATAATTATCACGGGAGTATGTCCATCGACCCTCAGCTCGATTATGGAATTAACGCTCAGGGAGATATGTGAGTGGGCGGACAAGGTAGGACTCAGTATCAACGCGGATAAGACGGACCTCATTCTCTTCACCAAGAAATACAAGGTACCGCGATGGATCCCCCCAAAAATTAGCACGACCATCTTGACCCCAAAAACACAGGTCAAATACCTCGGCATTGTGCTAGACAGCAAGCTGACATGGAGACCCAATGTATTGGAGAGGGTGAAAAAGGCCACCATAGCGCTATACGCATCCAAGAAGATGCTAAGCTGCACATGGGGCCTCTCGCCCGCTCTAATGCACTGGGTCTACATATCGGTGGTGCGTCCGACACTAATGTATGGAGTCCTGGTGTGGTGGCAAGCCATAGAGAAGAAGACTTTCTACAAGCTTATGGAGAGAACCAAGCGGCAGGCACTGCTCTGCATAACAGGGGCACTGAGGTCAACCCCTACAAAAGCACTCGAAACAATAATCGGAATCGATCCTCTCAATATCCACGCGCAACTGACAGCAGGAAAGGCGGCACAACGCCTGGTTGCATCAGAAAATATGTCGCTACAAGGATTCGGGCACAGTTCAATTGGCCGAGACATGAGCAGTATATCTGACTACATGATAGCAAGAACGTGCCCGGATGTGAAAACAACAACATTCATGGGACCTAACAACATTTCAGGACCATGGGCAACATCTCAACATCTACACCGACGGCTCCAAAATGGAAGGAGGAGTAGGAGCGGGCATATACTGTACGGACCCCGAGATGAGGCTGTCGTATAAGCTACCAAGCATATTCCAAGCGGATGTATTCGCCATTGGAAAAGCGGCAGAGCTTGCGCAGAACATAAACCGTTCTTACGAGGCGGTCAATTTGTTCGTAGGCAGTCAAGCGGCGATAAGATCCATGTAATCGTCAGCGGTCAGCTCCAAAAGTGTACTGGCAAGCAGGGAGGCACCAGATATCCTGAGCAAGACTAAGTCAATGAGGATCTACTGGGTTCCCGGTACCAGGGCATCGATGGTAACGAAACCGCGGATGAACTTGCAAAGGAAGGCGTCGGACTGGCGAGTGAAAGAACAGAAAACGTTCCAGTTTCCCTAAGAACGCTCCAAAGTGAACTAGAGGAAAAGGCCAACCAAAAAGCAAAAAGCAGATGGAGGAGAAACTCCACTACTTGCAAAATATCAAAGATCATGTGCAGAGAGCGCAACGAAAGACTCAGCAACTACGTGCTGCATCTTCCACGGAAAGATTGCAGACTGTTAGTAGGAATTCTCACAGGTCACTGCCTGACCGTGACACATGCCGTCAAGCTAGGCATCACCGATAACGCAAGCTGCCGGAAATTCGATGAATCTGGGGCATCCGAAACCCTGGAGCATCTCATTTGCAAATGTCCGGCGCTAACAAGGTCAAGACTAAGCACCTAGGCGCTCCGGCTCTGGCATCACTGGAAGATGCCTCCAAAAGAAAGCCGGGCGAACTACTGGCCTTCGCGAAAGACTCCTCGATCCTCAAGGACTTCGAAACTCGCATTAGCAATCTCTAGGTCGACACTAGTAGAACCCGGGCAACTAAGGGCCATTTTTGGCCTATGCTTGGCCCCATGAGGGCTGCCCGACGTAACCTAACCTAAGGTATCTTGTCTATCAGATTTGATTGCATTTTCATGAACCTTAAAGATCCAAGTGCGAGTTATATACACAATTAGCTGGTCTACCTGGTTTTAGTGGCCTTAGTTCACACGTCAGGTCATTCGCATTACTCCATGGACAATTTCCTTCGCATACTCTTTTCTGAGTCTACCACTGTTTACAGTTGTTCAAGGTGTTTGGTGTCATTAAATGGTACGAATATATCTCGAAATTGTACACTAATTATTCTGAATTCAAATGCACCATAAGCATGCTATCTTCTGACCAAACTGGAACTGGAATTACCCTGCATAATTTTGATGGATGTCTGCTATATAAAGGGATCTTAGCATTAATTATCAATATGTTGTAAACAAAAAAAAAACCCCTAGCTGTTAAGAGAGTATATACTTCTTTCAGCTCTGTACCAGTTGTTTTCCCTGGTAACACTAGTGTTTAGGATAGACTTCCTTTAATCTTCGTTATTTCCTCTCTTAATTGACCAGTCCTAATAATGTTAGTATTAAGCCGGCCATGATTTATGTCAATCAATAAGCTTATTATAACTGCTTGTGTTTTTGTACAATCCTCAATTAAGCTGGTCAACTGGCGTGTCACCATAAAAAATGTATGGACTCCTTATAAACATAATAATTTTCTTTAAGTAAAGCTGTCATAATTTCGATTCGTTTATTCATATTTTTTAAATTATCATTTACTTCCTCATTTGTCTTTTTGAAAATATTACTCGTTGAATCTAATAAGGAGTTGTTTTTTGCCAAGTTCATTGAGATTGTGTTGATTATCTAACAAGTTTCTCATATTTTGCTCTATGTGTACCCTATCATCTTTGTCCATAATTCCAAATATCATATGATATAAAGACCACATTAATTCTAACGAAGCGCGTTTCGTTCTTTTGTTGCTATGAGCCATATTTATTGTTTTCTTGTAACTCATTCAGTTGTTTTAAGGTATTATCTAATACGAGGTTACACTTATGTTCGAAACCATGAAGTTGTTTACATACTTGCCTCATTTTATTTACTAGTGCACTCCCCTTGCTTATAATTGGAAAATACGTGACAGTTTCTACTTCGCCCATTGGATAAAGTTATATGGCTGACGTTTTATTTATTCTCTCTATTTTATATTTTGGGGTGCTCGCTGATAGGGGCTCTACATTAGATAGCTGACAAAATAGCATCAACATTAGCATGCTCATTATTAACCCCAGCTTTGATAGATCCACCCCTTGTTATCCTTCCGGTTTTGGGTTCTTCTTCATTACTTTCGGCAGCCTTTATGCCGATAAGAGGGCAAATCTTACTGATTGGCCGAGAAATGCATGCATCTAGTATTTTAACATTTTACCATTACAACTGGCTCTGGGCACTCTTGTCGACATCAAGCAAAAACCTAATCACGGAATATAATTTAATGTCACCTCCTATTAATTAATTAAATAAATCAA
>VNJS01012829.1:0-12502 GCA_008042575.1 Drosophila watanabei | reverse complement strand
AAGCTATCTGAATGAAACTTTGCAGATAGTCTTCTATATACTCTCACTCGGACATAAGTCGGAACGGGCTAGATCGGACGACTATATCATTTAGCTGCCATACAAACGATCCGTGAATTTTTAGAAAAAAAATTTTAATTTCACTGTTTTTGAACATATCTTAACCAACTTTTGGTTATGAGCTTTATATATTATTTTAGATTTTAAGATTAAATTTCATAAAAATCGGATGACTATATCATATAGCTGCCATAGGAACGATCGGGAAATTTGTAAAAAAAATAATTATAACTTTGTCAGTTTTCAACATAATTTCTTCAACTTTTAGATACTAGTATTTCATATTTTTTCAGAATTTTGTTGTAAATTTTATAAGAATCGGACGACTATATCAAATAGCTGCTATACAAACGTTCGGTAAAAAAATGTAAAACTGTAAAAAATTTAAAACTGTAAAAAATGTAAAACTGTAAAATTTTATGAATATGAAAGTAATTCATATTATATTATATTGGGATAGATTAGAATTAATACAATTGGAATCTGCAAGGGTATACAAACTTCGGCGTGCCGAAGTTAGCTTCCTTTCTTGTTAAATCTAAAATATTTATTTCTATATTTTTCTTATAGCTCACAGTGCTAGCAATCCTCCTGAAGAGTGTTCAGAATTTAATTATATATTAAGTGGTCGACTGAACACTTTAACAATTCTATATTCCGCACCACTTAGCGGAGCTGCCACAACAAGCTCAGAAGTGTAAGTTTAATATATTTTTTATAAATATTTATACATAAATATTCATGAGTATTAATCCCTAAGCTTATCGGACTCTGAAATCCTGGACTTACTATTTTTGGAATGCCAATTGGGAGAGAATCTTCGCCGCATGGATGGCCGTCTCTTCACCGACTTGTACAGCTCTGAAGAGGCACTAAAATGGTGGTCAGAGGGTCAACTTAAAGGCGTTAAAAACTTTATGTTGGCCTTGGCCGATCCCTGTGGTCGCGTGCAGAGCTTTGAGCCAATATCCTGTGAAAAGTTGCGCAGGGATACAGTGAGTAAAAGTACAAAGAAAAATAGCACTTAATAGAAAATACTCTTTAGTCTAAGTATTTTCTAATTTTTAAATATTTTCCCTACATTTCAGAAAGGCAATTGGTCCGCAGACTTTTGCCAGCAGTTCCTCTGGCAATTCCTGAGTCAAATCCGAGAGAAAATGAGGGACGTGGACGACTATGGCACCATCTACGAGTTCAATTATGTGGCCCAGAAGAGGTGCATATATTGGAACAAGGGCTCTGGCCAACGGCTCAGCTTTATACCCGAATGGTATCGTCGGATATTGGAGGATAATGAATGATCTGATCTCGGTACTTACTTGTCGATTTCTCTGAGCTCCAGTTTGGCTTGTTAGCTCCTCCGTAACACTCCACACTCTCTTGCCTCAATTTCCGCCTGTAATCTGCTTGTTTTCAAGTCTACCCCCGGGGCACTCGGCAATTTCTGCTCCACGAAATTGCCACTAAATCAAAAAATACAAAAAAAAAAGAATGCCACAACCGCAGCAGACACCTACACTTGGTCTCGGACGAGTCTGGTTTGGGGCTCTTTTCCGCTGTGCGTGCCTCTCCCATTGGGATTGGACCCGGACCAAGGAGCTGCCCCAGACCCACGCCCCAGACCCGGTTTAAAACATTGATAAATAACTAAATAATAGAATAAACAGCTGGCAAAAAGGTGTTAAAGCTTAAAATTTTAAGCTGACGACTTAGAAAGTGCTCTTATATTTGTTTAATTTTAAAGTTTACATTTGCATATCTGATTTGAATTAATAAACTTATAAAAATATTATTTATAATTACATTATATTGGGAATAATTATAAGAAATAAAAATAAATATAAAAATAAGAAGCTTAAAAGCCTAAAAATTATTCCCTAAATTATTTATTTAGTTTAAAATAAATCTCCATGGAAGACAGTCAACTATTTGTTGTCTCTATAAGAAAATGTATAGTTCTTAGACTCCAAAATTATTAATTAAAGTCAAAACACCATTCGCTAGGGTATAATTCTATAATAAATAATAATAAACTGCTAAATATAAACCCTAAATATTTAATAACCCCGAAAGTGTATTAAAAAGTTATCATTAAAAATGATGCCCATCCTCAAGCGCAGTTCACGCGGCCCAAAATTGGCTTTTGTGGTAAAAATATATATATTTTTTGCTCCTCCTTTCTGACCAGGCGCAAATTCGATGCAATTGAGCAAAGTTTCGGTTTTACTTTATTTTTTGGACCAGCCGCAGGTTAGAAATGTTTACTGGGGCGTTAAATTGTTTGATTGAATATTAGTGAGACCGATGCGGCCGCATTTGAGGTCCGTGTGAGCCGCCTTTCCTTTTATTTTCTTTCCGGGTCAAACAGTAATGGCATCATAAACGAACGAACCACATAATATATAGTATACTGATGATTTGGATTCAGACAACATAATGATCCTTTAAGCCATGCCAGTTGCTTCCAAGGCCTTTACCACAGAATTGGTCAATGTCAGGATGCCAAGGAGCAGGGACACCAGTATTTTCTCCGTGACTATCAGCGCCACATTGGCTATATTTGCAGCGGGCTAAAATAATTTTCAACTCCAAGTTCTGCAGGCTTATAGATATATTTAAAAATAATTTTAAACTTACCTGCATAAAAGTTATGATAATGGTGAGGCTGTGCTGAGCCATAACCACGCTGAGACCTATGCAAAGGATCATACCCATAACGGTGATCAGGGTCAAGGCCTCGATAAGTTTCACCGCCACTGGCATTGTCCAAATATATATATTGAAATTTCGAATAATTTATTCAGAAATAAAAGAAGAAATTAAAATAATGACGCCTACTACCTGTTAAAAGGTTTTTGTAAGAATACAAAATCAATATAATTTCTGTGCAAATTGTTTGTTTTCCATTTAGTTCGAATTACTCCTGCCAGAATTATGGCCACTCTCTGTTATGATCCCATTTAGATATATCACTTTTAAGCCGCCATACAAATTATAGTTTTTCAATCATTTTCTCTCATTTTTTTTCTCTACACGCGACATTTTCCAATTACGCGATGCAAATGCAATTTGTCTGGACTGTGTGCAATTTAGGCTCCAGCCATAAAGCCCTGCCACGCCCTAACTTTTAATGGGCGTAGGGTCCTGCCCATGTGTGTGTGTGTGTGTTGTCTGGCGGCATAGATTGCTTTGAATTATGGCACTAAATGGCTAGACATGTTACATAATTCATTTAGTGTCTGCACGGGGACAAATTCCAATGATATGGACCAGATGTGTGCCGTCTCGGAACAATGGAGCTCTCTGGATTTATTTATTATTTCACTAGACTTGGCCAAATTCAATTAGCAGCCAGGAAAAAATATTATTGATTTTTGTCAGAGCTGATTTTAAACTCAATTTTATATTGCTGTTTTTTTGTGTAAGACCTGCTAGCTTCGTATTAAATCCCAAAATAAATATTTGCACACGTTGTCTGGGTAGACAGACAGCAGGATAAGCGAAAAGTTCGACTTGCAAATCCTTGGCAAGGACCAAGCCTTAGGGGGAGGCCAAGACGAAATTAAAATAAAGTGATACAGTAGCAAATGTAGCTACTTCACAAGGGTCGACTTTGGATTTATGACTTGCAATATTTACTTCTTGTTCTTTATTTGCTATGAGAAGTGATGTGAGAGGTCAGGAAATATCTAAGGAATATACTGAGTAAGTCTGAGAAAAATTTATTAAGAATAGGAACCATAATCTCTAGTGATTTTAGTATAAAATATACATAATATATTTTTTGTACAGACAATTTCTTTGTCTTTCTTTTTATATTAAATTATATCTATGTTACAGCATTTATTTTCCATATCCCATAAATACTTTAAAAGCCAGAGAAGCGGAAATCGAAGGAAATTGAAAGCCGGAAAGGCCACCTGTTAGGGGAATACAATATATCAAAAAACACGTTCGCTGTGATATCGAGTGCTGGCCATTCAATTGGCCATAAACTGTCGCCAGCTTGCCAGGAAGTGCCAACGTATTTGAACGCTTCAATAAATCATTTTTACAATTCACAAGGAATATTTCAATATTACTAGGAGACTTTAAAGGCTTCAGGCACCATAAACTAAGCTAATTTGTAAATTTAAAGTCTATAGAATCTATATATATATATTTTTTTTAGGTTACCCAGACAGTCGGAACAATGAAATAATTTCTTATTCAGCCAACGAAATGTGTTCGCAAAGCTCATTATGATTTACCACGAGAAGCGAGGAGCAATTTTCCCCAATGTCCTGCGACTAGAGTCTGGCCCCATTGTGAGTCCCTGTCTCTTTGTTGTTTTTATTCCTTTGATTTCATTATTATTTTTATTGCTTTGGACTGTGTTTTTTTTTCTCGTGTCCAACTGACTGAGTTCGAACCAAGGCAAAAGGCGCATTTTAATTTTATTATTTCTGTTTCCCAAAGAAAAATCCATTGAAATTCGCATAAAAAAGGGTATTTCAACCAGGGCATTCACTGATTGTGAGCTCTTTTTTTCAATGTTTTTTTTATTCTTGTTTTTCTGCGTTTTTTGGCACATTTTCAAGGCAGACATAGACACACGCTCCACTTGCCACATTTTTTATACAATTTCAGTTTTTATTTTTCCTTTTTTCTTTGCATTCTTCGCCTTCTTATTAAGAATTAATAATCATTTTTTTGTTCTTTTTCTGCCATAAGCTAGCTACAAATTTGGCATTTTATATTTTTTACGATTTCTTTTCGCCAGCAAGAAGGGGGCAGGGGTCTTGCCGCCCATGAATCATGGTTATGCCGGCTATAATTTAGTTTTAATAGCATTTTCGGGTGACATTTATGCTGTCAGCGCGTCATCCAATTTTATTAATGTCCGAAATGAGCCTCGGTTGCCTATACTTATGTGTGATACGACTGTATGATATCATTATGAAAAGATTTAATGGTCTTTGCTGCTTGTCTTTGCTCTAAATTAAGTTATGAGTGTAATTCGGACTGGTAATTGGCAGCAGAACTTTATAAAAATAAGTAAGAAAGCCAAGATTTCGAAGTACTTAAAGAAAATGGGATTACAATGTCTTGTTTAGTTTTAAATTATAAGGAATTATGTTTAAAACCTTAAAACCAAAATGGCAAAATGCCCAAATAATGTTTCTAGGAAAATGTTGCTAGTAACATGCTTAGCAACATGCATTGCTAGCGACAATGTTGCAAAGATTCACTTTGTCCAATAACTTGATTATTTTAATAAATATTTCTAAAAGAATAGAGAGCTAATAAAAATGTTTAAAAATATTTTTGACATAAATAAACATTTAAAATATTTATATTAATTATTAAAACCAACAAAATCTTTATTTTACCCTCCTTAACACAGCTAATAATACCTTTATTTATAGCCACACCTTTATGCATTTTCCCCTTTTAATTTATTGCCACACTAACTGAGGAACCCAACTAACTTTTAACTGGCAAACTCTGTTGTTTAGCCATTATATTACCAGCTAAGCCCCCTCTATATACTCTCCTTATTATTCCCATTCATTTTTTCCGCTCATTTGCAATTTCCCAAGTCGAAACTCCGTTTTAATGAGTCGCCACAAGGCAAGCTGCAGCGCGAACCTAATCATCTCTGGGCTCACTTAAGTAATAAAGCAATTTACCGCCTTTCAATATCCCTTAACCATTTTTTATCTTTTCATCCGTTCTGGGAGAACAGGCTCCTCTCAGGATACCCCGGGGCCTGGGTAGCTCCCACACAAATTATTTTCCCGCTGGTTTCCACTTTGTCGGTGTGTGTGCTCTTTTTTTTGTTCCATCTCCTTCTTGGCCCTGCCATTTTATTGTTGGCCAAAAGGAGGCGACTTGTCGCCTCACGTTGCTGTTTTTATGCCCCAGAAGGAGTAACTGGCAGAGGATCAGGAGTCGCAAGGAGCTGCGTTTGATTTTAGTGCCGGTATTGGACTTTTGTCCTGTTCCTGGTTCTGGCTTTGGCTTTGGTTCTGGTTCTCTGGTTCTGGTGTGTGTAATGATTTTATTACACGATTTTCTATCGAATTTTATTACCTTGGTGCATGATGGTGGCGCTGCTGCAGGATTCCAGTGTCCATGCGGCATGTGGCATGTCCTTTATGCCCTTTTTAGCCCCGGCGGCGGCCATCGAAACGGAATTTACGCACTCATAAAATTTTCGCTCCCTTCTCCCCTTTTGAATTGTGTGGGAATATCTCGGGAGATGCTGCCCTTCCACCTCTCCCTCTCCCATCATAATTCAATATCATAAAACGTTTATCCAATTAATTTCCTTTGGCCAATATTTATGATCGGTTCGTGCAGCAGGCCGCTCTATATAGCTGGATATTTACATGTTGGACCGCATAAACATATTTGCTCTGCCATAGTTGTGCGTCCGGTTATGGAGCTATATATTCATACATTAGTGGGTGTGAATATTGATAGGAATAGATTTTTATTGGATGTAGATTTTTATTGGTGTTGGAGTAGTGGGAAAATAGTGGCCTAACGTGACTGGCACAGTAATTTGTAATTAAAACTAGTCTGGCTTGAATAATCTACTTGATAAATCGTTAAATAAAACAGATTCTGGGGAACTATTTTAGGGATTATTTTTGGGTATATTATTCAAAATAAATTTAATTAATTTGTGAATGACTTAACATGAAATATTTCTGTTTTGTTTTAATTAAAAAGGTTGTAGCTTGTCTGGCTTGCATAGCTCTTGTACTTTCAATTATATTCTTAAAATATATTTTAACCTATATTCAAGATGTAATATATTTTATTTATGCAATATAGTAAATATATTAAATTTCATAGAAACTATTTTAATAACTTGTTTAATAATTATTCTAGTACTTACATTTAACATTTCCTTTTTTTTAAATGAATCAATTTTAAAGCTTATCTTAAAAACACTTTTAAAGTTAAATTTCCACTTAAACCCTTACCAATTATCTTTGAAAATTAATTAAATTTAATGGCTGTATATTTGTTCATTATATATACTAACCTTTAATTGATCAATCTGTTCCAATGTTCCGACCATAACAACGGGCTGTCATTCATCCATCAGCATGAGAGACCTGAATAGACAATTACCGGGCTTTTGATCTACATTGATCTTGAAAATCTATCCAGCAAATGTATGGCCAGGGAGGCACGCTTCAATGGCTACCGATTTCGTTTTCGTTTTCGATTTCCCTGTGGCTATATATCTATACTATACCATCCCCCTGTGTAGCTGACCTAATCGAGTTTGATTTCCAATTACGATTATGCGGCCTGCCACTTTTGCTAATGAGCTGCCCACACGAGCTGTTAGTTTTACTATTTTACTTTGTTTTTTACTTATATTTTGCCTAAATTGATTGTTGTTTTTTCTTTAGTTTTTCCCTGGCATTGGTTTCAGTGTCAAGTTCATGTTTTTCCATGTGGCATGCAACGTTTCCAGTGGCTGCATGCCAACAAGCTAATGGGCTTCCCCCAGCAATGACGATGACGATGTTATTTTGCTGTTAAATTCCAAAACATCAGATTCACATGTGGGTCGTGTTCAGTCAGAGACGAAATTATGGCTTCGTTTTCCATATTTTCATACCCATTTTTGGGATTTTGCAATGCATTATAAGGGAGGGGGGATGTGGAGAGGGGAAGTAGTTCAGGGTTCAAACAAAGCTCTCTCATTAAATGCTTGTAATGGGTGTGAGAAATATTTTATAATGGTTTATTGTTGGTTGTGATGATAAACTAGATGGGTTACCGCTTCCTTTTCGCATTTGTTTATAGAGCAATATTTGTGAGATGGCCTTCGAAAGGCACTGGGAGAAATTTTAATGGACTTATAATTAAGTTTAATGAGTAATATTTAATATTAAATAGAGTTTGGCACCTTCATATTACTGCTAACAAATTATTTATATCAGAATTTTTAATGTATGTTAATTTTTATATATACATTTTTCTAGGCTTTAGTTTTCATTTCTTTTTTTCCCCCCTTTTTTTCTTTATGTGTATTAAAGCAATGTCAGTGTTGCCTCAAAATGAAAAACCCATTAAGTGACATGCATACGTGCGGGAAATAGATTCAGCTCTCTGACTATATCCGACATCGTATCTCCAGTTCAGCTCACTCTCGGCTTTTGGCTTTTGGAAATCGTTGGATATCGTTGAGATTCCGCCCTCGTGGAGGCGCCCCAATGACGTCAGTTGAGCGAGCTTCTGAAGCGCAACAAGCGCAATATATAACTGAATATATCTGAATATGTAGCTAACAAGCCACCTACCTATGTATCTTTGTATCTCTGTATCTGTATCTGGCCGGTAATAGTTCATAGTTAAATGATTCTGTTTGCTCGACGCTTCAGTTCTCAAGCGAACGCCGAGGCGGGCAGTCAAAGATCAATAGGATCTCTTCGATATGTTAGGGCTACAGTTTTGGTTAACTATACTGCTCCTTTGTCTCACGGAGGCTGTGGTCCAGCATAGATCCTTGGAGGATGCCAGGCTGGAGAGACAGCGACTGGTGCATCGATACAGCAAGGTCCTGAACAAGGAGGAGGGAGCCATACGTCTCGTGGGAGGAGATAATGAGTATGAAGGTGAAGTTAAACAATTTTTTACATATATTTTTATATTTTAAACTATTTCTATATATTTTCCTTAAGGCAACATCGAAGTCCTCCATAATGGCAAATGGGGCGCTGTTTGCGATGACGAGTGGGATGCCGCCGAAGGTCACATTGTCTGCCGGCAACTGGGCTTTCCTGGCATGAGGCGTTACACCAGAAGTGGCTACTTTGGTGCCGCTCGTCGTCGCTTTTGGATGGACAACCTCTTCTGCGAGGGCCACGAGCAAGAGCTGGTCAATTGCCACTTCGAGGGCTGGGGCGAGAATGACTGTGAGCCTGGGGAGGCGGCGGGCGTGGTGTGTTATCCCCCGGAAAATGCCCTTATCCCTCTACCAGCACCAATTCTCCGGGATGAGGATCTGCCCAAGTATCCCATCCACTCCCGATCCCGTTTGTATGTGAGATTGCGAGGCGGCAGAAGCCGTAACGAGGGCCGGGTCGAGGTCAGCCTAGATGGCGGTCGCTGGGGCAGTGTCTGTGCCGATGGCTGGTCCCTCCTCGAAGCCAATGTCGTGTGTCGCCAGATGGGCCTCGGCTATGCCAGTGAGGCCTTTCAAACGGACTTCTTTGGTGGAGCAAATGCCTCGCAACCTGCTCTGAGTGGCACTGAGTGTTATGGCAATGAGACCGAGTTGGCCGATTGTCTGCATCACGATGCCGCAAGAGGCATAGTGAGTTGTCATGGAAATAGACAACATGTGGCTGCCGTGATCTGTGATTATTTGTCACCCGATTTGGTGGTGGATTACCTGGAGATTGAGCAGACTGCACACCTGGAGGATCGGCCCATGCTGCTGATGCAGTGCGCCATGGAGGAGAACTGTGTGGCCAATGAGGCCTATCAGATCCAGCGAGATGATCCCCATTGGCGGTACAGATCGAGGAGGTTACTCAAGTTTACGGCGGCGGCTATCAATGCAGGAAATGCGGATTTTCGGCCTTTTAAGGAGAAGAGCCAGTGGGAGTGGCACATGTGTCATATGTGAGTAGAAAAGAGGGGTTTTAATTTATATTTCTTTTCTTATTTGATTAATTTTTAAATACTTTCATTACTTTTCCAGGCATTTTCACAGCATGGAGGTTTTTGCCACCTTCGACATCTTCAATTTGAGTGGACGCAAGGTGGCTCAAGGACACAAAGCCTCTTTTTGTCTAGAGGACAGCAATTGCCTGCCAGGAGTGGCCAAGAAATATAGTTGTGCCAACTATGGAGATCAAGGTAATAAATTTGTTATTAAATTTTATATATATATTTAAAATTAAATAAAAATTAATATACTTCCCAGGCATTTCCATCGACTGCTCTGATGTCTATCTGTACAATTTGGACTGCCAATGGGTGGATATAACCGACCTGAGACCTGGTTCCTATACCCTCAAAATAGCCATTAATCCAGAGTTCAAGGTGGCTGAAATGAACTATGATAATAATGCTGCCATTTGCGATTTAATATACACTGAGAACTTTGCCAGAGTGCAAAACTGTCAGCTGGCAAGACCTTGAAACACAGAGAAAGCTAGGAAAAATAGGTTTAAGTGGTGGTAAACCAAATCGAAAAAGTGCCAAATACTATTGATTAACCAAAGGGAGCTTGTACATTATCTTTATATTTTCTAACTATTTTTCTTATAATTTTAACCTTTAATTAAACTCAAACTTAACTCAAGAGGTCTTCTTGGTTGGTGAACTTGAAAGTCAGTGGGGTGTGTGAATACATATATAGGTGACATGGAGACCCTGAGTTGTTCCGGAACCAACCAAGCATTTATCAAGTGTCAATAGTCGGGCATATATATACCAGAGGTGTTGGAGCGGAACTACTGTCACCTGTTCAAATAAGATAAGGAAACTTGACTAGGGTTGAGTTAAAAAATAAATAAGAACGGTGATAAATACATTTCTGTGTACCTGGAATATTTTTAAAGAATTTCTAAAATGAACTAAAGAGAAAAACGTTTTAATCTCAGTAAGATATTAAATAAAGATTTTTTTAAAATGTTTTGAAAATATACAGTAATAAAACCACTTAAACGAAAACCCCTTTAACCCTAGTAACCACATTTATCTCAACCCTTAACCCTCTACTTTACATTTACAAGTATTTCCCACTATCCTAGACATCCTTTCAGTTATTGATTACTCAGCTCTTAGTGAAACGAAGCCCTTTGACAGCCCCACTAACCCCACTCATCAATATAGCAGCTGCCAAAGGACTTAACCCCTTCGAAATGAGTTCAAAAATGCAAAAACATTTCAAGTTAAACTAAACAAGAACAAGAAACTGGGCAGGAACGTCTTCAGATTGATTGATTGCGGAAAGAGAAGCAAGAGATCTCCTCCAAAAACCCCTAAAATTTAATTAACATAAGCGGTTTATGGGGCTCTAGGAGTAGAAAGGGATGTGAAGTGGTCTGAAGCTAAACAAAAAGCTTTTAATTTGTATTTCGTTGGGAGATTAACGAATCAATCAATGTGGCAAGCTGGCTGCTGGTCGGATTTCCAAGAGGTGTCGGCCAATAACTTCCAGGGAAGCGCACTCAACTATCATCAAATCAGTCAAAGTCCAGCTTCCCAAGGAAGCTAAAATACAGCAAAAAATAAGCGATAACCCGGCCGAAAGCAGTCAAGTGTTAGAAAAGAGAGTAGCCTGCTATCAGACACGTGCACACACATGGACACACACCCCTGGGTACACCCACACCCGAGCCCAGCCCCCACCAAGTCCACGCAGATCAGAGAGCGAAGGGAGACAAACAAGCATATAAATAATTGAAATGTTCACTCACTGACCCCCAACTCACCATTATGCTACACTGAGCAGAAAAATCATACAAATTTATGTTGGAATTTAAAGAGTTTTTTATGGGAAAATAAATTATTACTAAACCCTTTTATGATATTATAATTAGTCAGAAAATAGCAACGAGTCATTTCCGACCCAATAAATCCTAGGTGAGAAAAAATACAGCAAAAATTTATTTTTTATAAATTGTAATTTTAATAAGCAGATTTTTTTGAGTAAAAAAACTAACATAGAAAAGATTTCCGAATTCAAATTATTGTATTTTTAGCTCTATTATGATACTTTAAAACTTTGATTTCCCCAAAAAAATATCATACAAAATTATTGATTTAAAATCCCAAAAATGTGAATAGCTTCGATAATAAATGGTGTGAATAATCAATACCAATATCTATAAAACATAAATTAATATTCGTAATCGTTAATAAATCATGTACTTAATAAATGAAAATATTTAAAAACATAAAACAGTAAATAATAAATTGTATAAATTATGGATAATATTTTCTCATTATTGTGTTGTAACAGAATACCAAATCGATACTACAATTTAACCTTTATTATCTTTTCTATGAAATATTTCTTTAATATTAGATATAAAACTAAGCACCTGAAATTTTCTCTCACTGTACTTCTATCTCCTCTTTTCGCCTTCTCCAGAGACTTATACTTTAGCAAAATTGCAGCACTTTCTGGCTTGCTGGTGGGTGTGGCCAGCGTTGGAAGTGGTGGTGCGGATGACCCTTAGTCCCTGGCATTAAGCAATCAAACGTTTGATTTTCATTTATCGTGTAATCAAGCGTAAAAATAGCTTCGTGACCAAAGTGACTCATCATCGTCATCATCGGACGCAGGCTCATGCCGCCGCTGTCATGTGTGTGCACGTGTGAGGTCCTGCGAGATCCTGCTGGCTCTGACCACTTATGTATGGCTGATGTGCTGATGACATTACGACCATTTGATTGCTCCATCCATCACTTC
>VNJS01012822.1:0-11371 GCA_008042575.1 Drosophila watanabei | reverse complement strand
TTATTTCTGTAGAAGCCTGTTTTGAAGTTAAAAGTAAATTTTTTCGTATTTTAGACATCATAAGTCGAGCGTCAAAGTCTGTTAGAAGGCGCCGGCGACCATTCAACTTATTTTCAGAACAATTATTTTGCCTCTTCTGCACCTTGACAACCACAGATTGGCTAATTTGCAGCTTCTCAGCAATAATGCGTGTCGAACACCCACTTTTAGTCAGAGAGACAATACCTTTTATTTTATTAGGAGACAGCTTCTTCATTTTCAGCAAATAGTTAGAGACAAAATTCCAAACTCTACAAATAAACTTATGAAAGAGAGTGATTTTATGAATTCTGACAACGAATAATAAATGCAAAAAATAAACGGTAAATCCGCAGGTCAATTGCTGATAAGATAGTAAGAAGAGCAATTAAAATAAGCGAACAACGGATGGTGCAAAACTGAGTACATGCCGCTTGTATTTGTTTCAGAATCATAACTATTCTATTTATTCCCTTACTATTTTGAAACATACGCCTAATTGTTAAAAATAATCAAGGTATTTAAGAGAAAACAAGTTTTATTTTTTTTTGCGCCCAAACATGAAAAAGTTGATCATGGAATCACTTTTGCTCCCCACTGTATATATCGTTCATCAGCACGTCTTCCGCCTTAGAAAATGAACGCCGCTCATCTTTCGCTAATTGCTGTTCCGAATGTTAGCGTTGACAATGCATAAGCGTTGATGGATCCATCCGCCGCCCGCCATAAAATCCGCTGATATTGGGCGTTTTCTAGGTGAACATTATTGCAACGATACATTTTCTGTACCTCCGCCGTGAAAACGAAGCGATATTTCCGCCAATTGAGTATGACTGCCGACATGTCGTTCTGAAGGGTGGGCTCAGTCCAAAGAATGTCGTTTAACGATCTTCCGTTGCTAGTCCTGGAGGAGGCATCGATGACGATTCGCTGTTTGGTCGACTGAGGCTCCTTCTTAAAGACAGCGTGATGCGGGAGTAAACTAGACTTCTGCAAGGATGTACCCATATCGGAAAATGATTTACTTATTTATTAGAAGTGGGTACACTTTTTTATTGTACAGTATTTTTGACTTTCGAGTGAAAGAATACTATTTGCCTGTATTGACAGTTTGTGTTCTCACTCATTCTATACAGCAATCTAAGCACTGTACAGTGTTTTGGAGTGAAGTTTACTTACTGTACAGTGAGTTTACTTACTGTACAGTGAGTCAAACTTCAGACTTTATATAAAAATTCTGTATTTAAGTTTACAATATTTGAGTTTAGGAACATGATTTTGTTTACTGTGTCTACAGTGGTGGCAATTTTAGTTCGTTTTTCACATATTAAATTCTTCGCACCCGAACAACCCTTTCGAATGCTGCACTAGTCGCCGGAGCTGTAAAAATCTTGCAGCTAATTTGAAACAGCAGGGGAAAACGGCCTTTATTTATTGACCACCACGACTGAACATCAAATTCCTCTTTATTTATAATATTTACATTTTATTATTAATTTTTGTTATCATTTCTTCAAGATCTTTAAATGGTTGTTCCTGTTCTGACTCGTTGAACTTAGTTATTTTGTTTGTAAGTGGAAATAAAAATAGGGTAATGTTGTGGAATTTTTTTAAATTGTCTTGAACTGTTGTATGTAAATATTTTAAAAGTGAATGTTTGCTCTTTAGTATAATGTCAATGTCATCGTATTTTGGAGTTAGTTTTAAATTGTTTTAAATTGTTTATGTATGGAACAGTTAAGTGTAATGTTGGGTAATTACTATCCTCCAACTTTTTTGAAGAAGCTTCAAAAAGACCAAGAAGGTTCACCAGACCGCTAATGTGACTTAAATTAATTTCTTGAATTCTGCTTATTTCTTTTTTATCCATCATAATTTGGGATATTTCCATCTAGTTCATATCAACGGATTTAAAAAAGTTAAATATTGTATTCCAATGAGTTGGACAATAGCTTTTTAAAGTACTTGTTAATGTAGAGTTTTGTCCATATTTTATAAAATATTTTACTAGCTTGCTGCAACTATTCGCCAAATTCAACAATTCTGGTACCTCGTTTACCGCTTTGCCTATTACATTGTGGACCAAGTGATTTACACAGTGAAATGTGCTCAACCCTTTAAACGCTGCTTTCATATTTGCTCCTCGAACAGTGACAACGATAGGATCGCCAACAAGCAAATCACATCCGAAGTCCAGTAAAATTTGACGTATTTTGTTTTTAATTTCATAACCTAAATAATTTGTATATATTCTAATAAACCAAGAACATTTTATTCTTACCGGTGCAAGAAACTCCACCCATCGATTCCCCTGCTAGCAGGTTTTTAAGGGTGCCCTCTTTGACGTAATGCATAGTCAGGGAAATGTAGGACTCTTTAAAAAAGTCGTCCGTCCAGATATCAGAAGTTAATCCATATTCAAATTTGGTGTGCTCTTGAATCTCTGATTTAATTTGATTGTAGTGAAAGTCGTAAAGAACACCGATGTTTCGCAATATGCTTGTAAAGACTCGATATTTACATTTTCTTCCAATTTTGCACCAACAGAAATAAAAAACTGGGCTAAGTTCTTTAATCCCGAGTCCGCAATAATGTTAAATGAGCAACCATTCTTGATTGTCCACTCCGTTACTAGTTTGGTGCGTTTCTTTTTAGTTTGGAAGTCAACATCAACCGCAGGAAGAATGCGCTTTTGAATATTGGCTATTATGTAGCACTTGTGTTTCACTAAATTCGATGTACTTTTGTCGAATTTATATACGTTTTTACACCACTATGTTAGTATTAACTACGCCATTTTCATCTAGTCGAGAAAAGGTCTCCCACACTTTGCTGCGCCCACGTGAAAGAGTAGGCTAGTATAATAGAACAGGACTCTTTAAAAGTCGCATTGGGTTTATCCAACGAAGATGTCTGAATTCAACTAAGTTAATTTCAATACAAAATTTTATTGTAAACAAGAAAGGAAGCTAACTTCGGAACGCCGAAGTTGGTACACCCTTGCAGATTCCAAGTGTATCAATTATAATCTATCCCAAAATAATATAATATGAACTACTTTCATATTCATACAATTTTTACAGTTTCACATTTTTTACATTATTACATGTAAAGTAAAATGTAATTTTTCTCCACATTTACTGATTGTTTGTATGGCAGCTATATGGTATAGTCGTCCGATTCTTATGAAATTAACAACAAAAATATAAAAAAAAATATGCAATACCACTATCTCAAAGTAGAACAAATTATGTTGAAAACTGACAAAGCTATAATTTTTTTTCAGAAAATTTCACGACCGTTCCTATATGATATAGTAGTCCGATTTTTATAAAATTAAATCCAACAAGAAAGGAAGCTAACTTCGGCACGCCGAAGTTTGTATACCCTTGCAGATTCCAATTGTATCAATTATAATCTAACCCAATATAATATAAAAAATATTATATTCAATTTATTTTTACTGTTTTAAATTTTTTACATTTTTACATGTAAAGTAAAATGTAATTTTTCTCCACATTTACCGATCGTTTATATGACAGCTATATGATATAGTCTTCCGACTTTAATGAAATTTACAACAAAATTCTGAAAAAATATGAAATACTAGTATCTAAAAGTAGAAGAAATTACGTTGAACAGAGAAAGTTATTAATTTTTTTTCTAAAAATTTCCCGACCATTCCTATGGTAGCTATATAGTAGTCCGATTTTTATAAAATTAAATCAAAAAATCTGAAACAATATTTAAAGCTTATAACCAAGATTTGATCAAGATATGTTAAGAAACACTGAAGTTATAATTTTTTTTCAATAAATTTACGGATCGTTTGTATAGCAGCTATATTATATAGTTGACCGATCCGGCTCGTTCCGACATATATACGAGTGCGAGTATATAGAAGACTATCTACTAAGTTTCATTCAGAAAGCTTTAAAACTGAGGGACTAGTTTGCGTATAATCGGACAGACGGACGGACAGACGGACATGGCTAGATCGACTCGGCTGTTGATGCTGATCAAGAATATATTTACCTTATAGGGTCGGAGATGACTCCTTCACTGCGTTGCAAACTTCTGACTGAAATTATAATACCCTGCAAGGTTATAAAAATAAACTTACATTTTCCTGTGCGTTCCTTGCGCCAGAATCGTTTTCCTTGACATCCGTTTCTATGAACGAGTATTAAAATACTGAACTCACCTGTACAGTTGTATAATAGCACATACAAGATGCTTGGCTTACTGTACAGTGTTTTAAATATGGGAAAAAGTAGTACTCATAAAACAAGGGTATAAGCATATACTGTTCTCATTCTATATGAGAACAATAAAAATATATTTTTTTTTTTTGCCTACTGAGTATACTGTACAGCATTGAATGAGTACAGTATTTTGGGGAACACTACACAACTGTACAGTACTGTCAAGGTAGAAATGAATACATTTATGCAGAAGTCTAGTGGAAACATCCCTTACTGAACTGCTTTCACTTCCCACCGCCGGCGCTATTTTCTCGAGCGCAAAGTACTCTTCGATATCGTCTACATATCTGCTCCACCGTTCTGGATGGCTATAGAGACGCCTTTCCAATTGTAGAAACCGATTAAGTGCCATTTGATGAGATCTTCCTAAGACCATGGCTGAATGCAAATAGGTTTTAAAGGGCAGTCCTGGAAAAAGGACTCGCACCAGAGGTCCCCCTCTGATGCTGTAGGGCGGTCTGGAACTGACTCGACCTCACAGAAGCGCTTCAGCAATGCCTCGGTGTCCAAAAGCACTCGATGGCAACGCACCTGGCTTGATTCCCTCAATTCTTCCGCACGTCCAGACAGGATCCATCCGAAATGCGTATTTTGAGCTATAGACCCACCGGGCAAACCGATCCTGGTCTCTGGCAACATGATTTGCGCCAACATGTCCACTCCTAGAATGAGATCGACTCGCTTCGACCGGGATCTGCTACCAGGGATCTGCCAGCGAAAGCCCTCGAATATGATCCCAACGTTGCGGCGTGAAGCTAAGACTCGGCAGGCAGGAAGTAACCGAATTGAGAACATATGCTGCATCAACCTTTAAAGAAAAAATTGGCTGTATACTTGCAACGACGCCCACCACCGGGGCCGACCCCAAAAATAGATGCTCGGGTGCCAGACCGCTTCAGGTGTAGGGAAACAGAAAAGAGCGCCTCGAAAGTTCCACGGCCAGCAGCTGCGGCGCCTATGTATCGTCGTCTTCCTCTCCCGTGTTTCGCCTAGCCGGGAGCAAGCAAAGAAGATCGCCTCGAAAATTGCGAAAACTGCCGTCGCTGCGCCTATGTATCGCAGTCCTCTTTTCAGGCAATTCGCCGAGCCGACTTGAAAACTTAATGCGGCCGCGATCTAACGGAATCTATTTACACACAAAATTGTCGAATTTAAAATTTGCACTTGCAGGTTCCCCTCATGGGCCACCATGATGTATGCATTTGTATGTTTGTTGTTGTATGCATTCAGCTAGCAAGTGGTCTTTGTAGGAGAGCAAACACAAATAGAATAAATTCACGCTTATAATTCTTCACTGTTAACTTTAAACTATGATTATGTACAGGTGTGTGTGTGTATGTAAATATAGATAACGGGTTAGACTGGCGGCGTGCGTTCAGCGGCGTTTGCAAGAGCGGACTCATTTTTGCCCTCTCCTCCATTCTCCAACTCCCCGTCGCATGCACTGCCCAGCGCCGAGCGAGCTTTCAGCCGAACGTCGCTCTCCCGTACAATGGGACAAGCAACATAACTGAACAGTCTGCGTACCAAATAATAAAGTCGTATTAAACTTCTCAGAATTTTCAAATTATGTTGTGTTAATAACTAACTTAGTTTTAATATAATATAAAAGTTGCATACATTTTGGCAATCGCGGTTATGCAAATTGTGTAAACAAAAGTTGGTCACACCAAATTGCAAAGAAAGGCTACGAAGATCGCGATGCACCGATAGTTCTGCGACGTAATCGTGTCAAAAATAAAAATGCATTTTTAGTGAAAAAGAAAAAGGTATGTATTAAACCCTAAATTATTAAATTAATATAAGTTTTAATGACCTACAGCTTAACCATTTCATGCTTTTTATACTTAAAAACACTAATACTAATTATATAATTTCATTCAACTCTTTTTAATGTGTTTTCGTTTTCTAACCCTGTGTGTATCCGTGTGTATACTTGTTTGTTTTGAGTTTTCTAATCCGGAGAAGAAACAAATTTGTGACGCCAACAAAGCTCAAGTGAACACACGGATACACACAAAAGACCTTTCTTGTGTTTTCGTTTTCTAACCCTCTTTATACCCTTGCAGCGTATTATAATTTCAGTCAGAAGTTTGCAACGCAGTGAAGGAATCATCTCCGACCCTATAAAGTATATATATATTCTTGATCAGCATTAACAGCCGAGTCGATCTAGCCATGTCCGTCTGTCCGGCTGTCCGTCCGTCTGTCCGGTTATACGCGAACTACTCTCTCAGTTTTGAAGCTATCTGAATGAAACTTTGCAGATAGTCTTCTATATACTCTCACTCGTACATACAGCTATGGTCATATAATTGGCACAAAAAAATTCTAAAAAATAAATTTTTTTGATTAAAAGTTAATAAAAAGGAATAAACTTGTATGACATTTTGTAGCCGATTTAGTAAAATAATTAATACATAAAACAGATTTGAATCTGAAATTAAAATTTTGGCGATATTTAGAAAAAAATATATATATTCGAACGGTTATTATAGATAAACTTAACACATGGGAAAAATGTAACACTGGATTTGTATTTAGTACCTTAACCACTGTTTTGAATAATTTTTAGACATTTGAGGCTCTTACTCTTCACGAATTTTGGGGCAAAGTCCTTTTAGGATAAAGTACCAGGCTTCTTCAGCCTCTGCCTTAAATTATTAAAATTTTTTTATTTATTTCTGGCAAAGAGCCACTCTATATCCTAGCCAATTCATAGTTTCAAGTTTTTTCATCTAAAACCGCTTCTTTAAGATCCTTGATGAATGATTTGGATCCTTATCCTTTAGAAAGGTCCACATCACAAGGATGTTATCTACAGCATATGGTCCTATAATGTTCTTAAATATACCTGAATATTGAAATTGATCCATAACACCATTTACTCGATCGTTCCTGACCGTACAATGCTTAGTAAATGCACCCCCATGCATTATTTTGTCTACTTAATGCTTTACAGATTTTGTAGTGTATCTCGAAATGAGGGCCTGGCCTTTTTGACAACCTAAAAATGTTTTTCTATTGTGTTATATCCTATTTGTTTTGGGTTTATCACTTTAAACATATTTTTCCCAAAATAGAGCGTATTTGACCTTAAGGGCCTTTGCAAAGCCCAAAACGCTTTTTAATATTTGCCATTGACAGGAGTTGTTCCTTCAGCTCGTGTGTCTAATAGGTTCAAACTTTATTTAGTCTTCCTGTAACAAGTTTCCTTGATAATTTAAAGTCTGATTTATCTATCAAAGATTTCAATTATAAATTCAAGAGCAGACCTAAAAGGACCAGATTTGCTCTTTCGAACTATAGGCCTCTTCAAGCTCAAAGCCGTTTTTTGAGGCCATTGGTTTCGAATCTTCTGTTAAGTCAAATATAAGTGACATTTATTGACTAACTCTATTGCATTGTATTACATTTTTCAAAAACAATCCACAAGTTTAGCTATTTAAGCTAGTTTTTTCCCGGTTTCTTTAATTAAGAAATAATACTACTTTCTTCCACAGCACAAGTTTCTTTGCACCCTATGCAAGCTGAAATGTAGTAAAAATGTCATAAATTAAATAACAAATTACAAAAAATTGGCAAAGAGTGGGAAAAAATGAGTTCTTTACTTAAAAAATTAAGATTTTACCAAAGTGTGCCAATTATATGACCACCCAAAAACGTCGATTCTTGAACAAAATCGAAAATTTAAGGAAAACCGAAAAATATAATGGGACAATTAATAGCACATTCTATAGTTTATAAGTCCAGTATTAAGTTACAGTAAAAGTTTTTCTTTTAAGTGGTTAACATTTCGGAAAATAAATGAAGAAAAATGAAATTTTTTTTTGTGCCAATTATATGACCATAGCTGTATGTCAGAACGGGCCGGATCGGACGACTATATCATATAGCTGCCATACAAACGATCCGTAAGTTTGTTGAAAAAAAATCATAACTTCTTGTTTTTCACTGTTGTTCAACATATCTTAATCAAATCTCGGTTATAAGCTTTGAATATTATTTTCGATTTTCAGATTTAATTTTATTAAAATCGGACTACTATATCATATAGCATTACATTTTACTTTACATGTAAAAATGTAAAAAATGTAAATTTGTAAAAATAAAAACAAAATAAAAGTAATTCACTTTAAATTAGATATGGCTAGATTACAATAAATGCAATTGAAATCTGCAAGGTATACAAACTTCGGCGTGCCGAAGCCAGCTTCCTTTCTTGTTTGTTATGAAAAAGTATTTTGCAGGAGGCCCCGATAAAATTAGACTAGAAAAGTTTTCATTTCTGAACAACGCTTTCTTTGGTACGTATGAAATATAAATATACGAGATCATTCTAATGTACAACTGTTTTGTATTTGTTTTTTATTTTAGAAGCATCTCGAAGTGAAGGGAGAAATTTCCGGGACTACATAAAAATGGTGGGCGAGGCCTTCGGAAAAATAAAAAACCGGGTGTACAGGGCAAATACAAAGGTCAAAAATATTATATAACATATTAAAAGTTCCTTGTAGTACATAATAAAAACTAAAATTATTATTAAAATTAAAATTTCTGAATGTTTTATTACGCGATTCATTTTATTTTGCATGCTCCGTGCAGAGCATAATTTTCATGCTAACCGAGAAGCGAAGGTGGCACAATGGTTTTCTTTCTTACCGGTAAGGGTGATTTTTATGCTGAGCTGAGCAGCGACGGTAGCATCATGAATTACCCCGCTCACGCGTTAATAAAAGCGAATGGGTGCTTTACATAGCACGTTCGCAAGTCCTACTGGGTGGCCAATATGACATGCGCTTGTAAGATGGGCCTACTCTACAACCCAAAGCTGCAAGAAACCGAGCAGGAGATTTCGGAGCATCTATTATGCATCATATTCGTCTATTCTCTTTAAAGTGAACGGTCGTGTTTTTTTCTTGCGCTCTCGTTTTGTGATAAAAACTATCGGCGTTTTATTTAAATTGCCTACCTTGTGCCTAATAAAGTTCCCGTTCACTTCGTGTGTGCATGCAGATTTTCTGTTATGTGTATTAATCTATTTTTAATTTCACAATTTAGTTTGTGCTGCTGGTGTTTGTTTTTGCATTTTTTCTGCATTTCAATTTGCGCCTTCTTTGTTCAGCCGTTCGTTGCGCCGTCGCGACAGCTAAACGATTTTAAGCTTGCTTACTCCTACGCTCTCTTGCTCTCCCGCTCTCTTGCTCTCAATCTCTCTTGCTCTCCCGCTCTCTTTGTGCAGTTGCAGTTCTTATCGTTATCTTATCTTTGTTAAAGCCTGCAATAAGGTAATTTCTTAAGTTGATGTCTCCATCGGCTGCTGGTTGTGCGCAAATAGAGTGCACGCCAAGTGCATTGAGGCTAGTGCTCGGACACTAGATGATGTTAAAGCTGATAAAGGCTTCCGCTACTGCTGTGTGGCCTGCCACGAAGTTGAAAAGGAAATAAAGTCCTTTATGCGGCAAACCAGGGGCAGTTTTAAAGAGCTATTATCGAGTTTTCGTAAAACTCATGATATGCTCTTAGCGCTAGATAGTCAATTTAATAGCCCTAAGTAGTTATTAAATGAATCTCCGAAGCGCAAAAAAACTGCAACTGGGCTGCCGCATGCGGGCGGGTCCAAGCAACCCGCCGCGGTGCCTCAATGCAGCATTCCCTGGCACTGCCCTCGACCTCAGGATCATCTTCACGAACCCTGAGATCGAGTAAAAAAAAAAAAATTCGGTATCCGAATGTGCCGCAGGAGTGACCATTCCGCCGCCTATATCTGATTTGTCCTCTGGGGGTTCTGAAATAGCGACCCCTCAGATCCCCGTTAATATATCCCCCCAGGGTATCAGGCCTGGACTACCGGTCGATGCCGGTAATTCAGCTGCTCAGTCTGCCTTGCCGAATGCCCTTATAGTAGTTCCACCCACGAAACAGGTATTCTTTTCGCGGCTCTCCCCTGATCAGACATCGGATGATGTAATTGCCTTTATTCAAGGCAAAACCGGAGCCGAAAAAATAAAGATTAAAGTGGAAAAATTTAAATTTGCTTATGCTAGGGACATTTCATCTTTTAAAATAAATGTCCCTAACGAACTTTTTCAAACAATATGCTTTACCAATTTCTGGCCAGAGTATATTGTTGTCAAAGAGTACGAAGCTAAGAAAAAGAAACGTCGGCCTGTGGTAATAACTCTTACCAGGTCCGATCAGACCACTGCGCCCTCTACTCACACTTCCGTGTCAAAAAACTAAATCTTTCTCTTACTATTTCCTATCAGAATGCAAGAGGCCTACGCAGTAAGCCTCCAAACTTGTATTGTGATAGTTTCTCGTTTGTGTCCCAGATTATTATGTTCACAGAAACCTGGTTAAAGCCGGAGATACTTAGCTCCGAAGTTTTTTCAGCTGTGTTCACGGTTTATCGGCTAGATCGGCCTGTCAAACGTGGGGGTGGTGTCCTTATAGCGGTTGACTCCACTCTCACATCAAAATTAATAACTTTTGAGGAATGCAACGATGTTGAATTCCTCTGTGAAAAGCTATCAATTAACGGTAGTTTTATTTATATTACATTTTCTTACATTCCTCCCTTGTCGGAACTTCCTATATATTGGAACCATCTTTCCGCTATTCAGTTGGTTTTCAATAAGCTTTCGGATAGGGACTATTTAGTATTGCTAGGTGAGTTTAATATCCCTGGGGCTATTTGGTCCTCAAATAACACAGTGCGACACGATTTTTGCGTTCTGAATGAACGAACACTTTTCTTATAGATTTTCGCACGCTGAATCCGAATCTGTAAGCAGAATTCGTCTATCACTTCAGGTTCAAAGTTGCGAAAAATGCTGTTTTTAGTCTACTTCAGAGTGATATAACTTGGAAACAGAAGGTGCTAGAAACTTCGTTCTTCTCGGAAAATACGGCGAAATACTTCTAAAATGATGTCCATGTGTCATTCGTTAAACGCATTCCAAATCGATTAATTATATACTATATGCAGTACCGCAGCGATCAAGCGCGCGCGCGCGTGCTATTGGATCATATATAATTGATTGATTTAAAATGCGTTCAACAAATGACCACATGGACATCATTCT
>VNJS01012814.1:0-10540 GCA_008042575.1 Drosophila watanabei | reverse complement strand
TATAAGACAGGCTGACCTTTGTTTCGAGCCATCCTTTCCATTGTGTCTGTCTGTCACCGCATAACATATCCCTTGCAGCGTCTTAATTTACACCATGCAACAGGGTTTTGATTTCAAAAAAGATGGATAAAAGATGTAAAAAAGGTCAAGAATAATTTGAAATAATTAAAGTTTTGGTTAAAATTATCTCAGAATAAAGTTTAAAGCAAGTTTTGCTAGAATTTCCCTAATACTTGATTTAAATATTGGCAAAGAAGGTTTATAGCTACACCGATCAAAAAATTCAAGACTTTTGGTCATTTTTCAAGACTTTTGGTTACGGAAGTAGCGCAAGAATATTTTGGTCTTCTTTTGAGATTTTTTTTTATTCTTTTTTTAAGTTATTTTGGTTGTAAACGAAGCTTAAAATCTCGTAATTCCAGATTTTTAGGTCTTGTATAAAGATTTTTGGTCTTATATCAAGGTTTTAATTTAAGAATGCACAAAATCTTAAAAGATTTTATTTTTTTATCAGTGTACAGAAACAGCTCCTGACTGAAATTATAATATTCTGCAAAGGTACAAAAATTCTGATCAAGAAAACAATCTAGATTTCAAAACAAATGCAAAGTGTAAGCTTTCTTCTGTTAAAAACTCAAATTTGTTTATTTAAATATGTTCGAAAAATACAACAAAAGAGATTTTCCTCCTTAAAACCTAAAAAAAAATTTATAAAATAATTTATTGATAATAAAAGTCCACATAAAAAATTCACTCTCCCACAGGAAAATACAAAAAAAGAGATTTTCCTCCTGAAAACCTATTAAATTTTTTTTTAAATAAAATATTGACAATAAAAGTTCCCCCCAAAAAAATAACACTTTCCCACAGGAAACTCATTTTTAAAGCTTAAAGCTCCTACTAAACCAAACAAAAAAGAAATCCAAATGCCAAAAAAAAGCTTTTTGCGTAAAAACCCAACGAAATTGCATTTAGCAACTGCAGCCTTCGGGGCAGGCTGAGAGTTGGCTTATAAAAAAAAAGCCTTTACGATCCCCCGAATTAGCCAGGTTATTCGGTTGAGTTGAGTGCAAAGCAATGTACGATTTATACGTTTTTACGTTTTTACTATTCTCGCCATTTAAGCAATAAAACAATTTGATTGTTTATGCACATTTTTCCATTATTTAACCGCACGAAGAGTTATGCAAGCGGAATATGGATTCATAAATATACATACTATATATAAACTCATTAATTGCCGAACGGAAAACAATTCCCGGGGATTGCATCAATCATTGGATATGTTGGGAAACTCTGTCTTTAGATTTTAAGTAAAATTTCCTTCTCAATAAAAACCAATTATTAAAGAAACAATATTTATTGTTATAGTCATACAACATCGATATAATCCATAAAATATATCTCATAAAACGCTGAAATACTAAAAATTTGCATTTCCTTTCTTATACAAATTTGACATTTGACATTTGATAGAGTTATTAATAGAATAAAGAAAACAAATTTCGTATTCGAAGCGAAGCTAAAAGTGCAATAATATTTGATGGCCATGAAAATAAATTAATAATAATTAATGACGAAATCGTTAGCGTTGTGTTCTTCTCCAAAAAAATTTAAACTTTGACATTTGCCCAACCTATATAGACTTTTGTATATTTATACATATATATTTTAATATATATTTTAAACCCTAGTTTTGTTGATAAGTGTCCCCAGAGAGAGGGACCTTTTCCTTATTGCTATACGCGGAAACCCCACAAAAATTGTGCGAATGCATTTTGTGAAATTTCCATACACAAGGATAACCTTCGGTTGTAGCCTTCGCGGTCACTCGCACTCTCGCGATCGGATATATATATACTATATAGTATATATATAGCCCACACATCTTTGCTTACTTTCACTTTAGCCGCTCATATTAAATTTCTGAGCGGTAAAACATATATATTTTTGCTCGTTTTTTTTTCGGTTGGTTTTTTTTCTCCTTTTAATTTTTTTTTTATTCGAATCGAGGGAATAGCGACACTTTTAGTGGCTCTTATCGTTTGTATAGAACGCGACTGTGTCTCTCTCTCACCACGAGTTCCCCTCTCTCTCCGCCTCTCTCGGCATCTCTGTGTCCCCCCCACCCCACATGTTAGCCCCTTGATTGACAATATTTCAATATTTTTACTGTTGTCGCCGTTTCACAGCCTCCGGGGGCCCAAAAGGAGGTGCGGCGACGAAGAGGGAAGAGAGACACAGACCCCAAGTCACTGTCACGCATGCGCTTGCAAATGGAGCATTTCGACACCCTTTCGCAGAGGTGGGGTACATTGGCTTAGTAATAAGCAAAAAATAATAAAATAAAAAAAAATATATATTAAAAAATAATATAATAAAAAAATAATATAATAAAAAAATAATATAATAAAAAATTAATATAATAAAAAATTAATATAATAAAAAAAATAATATAATAAAAAAATAATATAATATAAAACGAATTTAATTTAAACATATTTAAATGCTTTAGATTTCCTTTTTCTTTTCTTTAAAATTTAAAAAACCTGAAAGCTAAGGAAACGATTCATTTTTTTTTTACGATTTGAATTAATAAGACCCGATTTTTTATCTTATATTATCATATATTATTATAATTATTTCTGGTTCTTAGAAAAAACACTCATTACTTCTCTTATTTCTGCAAGTCTTTAAATTAAATCAGGGATTTGTTTAAATAACATTTAATAAATTATTAATTTGGTAAATGATATTACTTTATGTCTTAAAAACTTAATCAATGAAAAAATATTTGAACAAAAAATATATATTAATTTATTAAGAACTTGATGAGAAAACCGAAAAAACTGTTAATAAAATCCCACATTACCTTTTTATAAACAAAACCCCAAAAAAGAGTATCCGCAAGTCGTTAAGCTAATCATATGCATTTTCTAGTTGTTGTTATTGCCTTTTGGTCTCTTGCTTCTCATTTTATTATTATTAATATTAAAAGGTGCAACAGCGTTTGGACATTTTGATACAAAAACAAACCTGTTCACCTGCGCAGTCTACCTGCAGTCGCCGCGATGGAGGCTTTCAAGAGCAAAAGAGAGGGCTACAGTCAGCCAAGAAAGAGAACGATATACACAGGGAGTGAGCTAGAGAGAGAGAGGGACAAAGACAGAGACAGAGACGACAAGAAAGAAACATGTTAACACAATTCAGCGTCTCATACACGCTGCTTTCGACGGTGTCGCTCCGTTGTTCTTGTATTTCAAGCTTGTTGTTGTTATTGTTTTTGCTTTAATTTGTTGTTATTGTTATTGCTTTTTAATTTGTTGTTATTTTTTTAAAGTCTCTCCACTCCAAAACTCTGAATTGGCGCTACAAGTTTATCGAACGCTCAAAGTGGTTTTCAGTTGATATCGAAAAGCCACAAGGTCGACAACAGCATCAAGTTTATATATATATATATCTAAATATATATATACATAGGCTTGCTTATAGCAACATTTGTTTATATGTTCTTTAATGTTGTTGTTCTGCGAAAGAACCGAGAAGGCGCCTAATCGGCTTAAACTGAAATTATCTTTCGGTCTCGGTTTCGATCTCGGTCCGGTGTTCGATATTCTCGTTCGTTCGTAAAGTGTTTATGGAAATTGTCTTGAAAATGAAGTGAAGTGTTATCAGTTGTCCAAAGTCTGCGTTGATCGATCCGTGGATCGCATAAGGCTCTCTCCATTTTTTATTACCATGCAGGAGGCCACGAGCACTACCAATTATGCCATATCATACACGGATTGGATGTCCGAGCCACGGTACAAAGAGAGAGAGATCCTGCCGCGGGCAAAGATACTGATACGGATCGCAGATCACGTCCATGTGTTGGCATTATCTTTGTGAAATTATATAGTATCTGATTAATCAGGGTCTCGGAGAGTGTGTGTGTGTGTTTCTGCGTTGAAGGATCTCAGGAGTGTGTCGCGCTTCTATGGATTGTGTAACTTTTATAAGCTCGCTGCTAAGCTTTTGGATTGCTCTGTGTCGCTCTCTCTATCTCTCTTTGGGTCTCTCTGGGGATGCACTGGGAGAAATTGTTTGATGTATACATAGATATATGTTATAATTTGATATTTGCTTACATAATTTATGTTTTTATTGAAAATATGGTTTATGGAGGACTTAAAAGTATTTTTGTTAATTTATTTTTGGGCAACATAAGGCGAGGCGATTTAGTCAGATTAGGCTGTCCTTCTGTCCGTTTGTTCTTTTGTTCTTTTGTTCTTCTGTCCGTTTGTTCTTCTGTTCGTTTGTTCTTCTGTCCGTTTGTTCTTCTGTAAGTTCGTCTCTCTTCACATTCTTTGTTAGCTTAGCCGTTTGTCCTACTGTTTTTTGTCCGTTAGTCTATTTGTCCGTTTGTCCGTCTGCCCGCCTGTCCGTTAATTAGATCATATTTATCTCGGAGATTATAAGACCTAGAATTACCAAATTTTATGACAATATTCTTTTATATTTTACAACTTAAATCTTAAAATTTGGTGACGTCCACTAACTCTCAAATAAGGAAATATAAGGATATATAAAGAAATACGATATTTAATATCTAAATTATTTATCGAAAGTAAAAGGTTTGCTTTTTTTATATATTATGAAATTAAACAATTCAAATTAAATCTGTAATATATTGAATATATATAAAAAATATTCAAATATATACTCCAATAATATATTAAATATATAAAAATATATCAAATATATATACCAAAAATATATACCAATAGTTTTTCTTTCCGTGCAACTTCCCTATCTCTCTATTCCCCAAGTGTATCTCCCATTTCCAATATGGCAGCAACTTGGCCCTTATATTGAATATATTTATTAAAATATATCAAATATACAATACCAATAGTTTTTCTTTTCGTGCAACCTCCCTATCTTTTTTTCCCCAAGTGTATCTCAGTCTCCCATTTCCAATATGGCAGCAACTTGGCCCGTGTATCGGTGCTGAATATACTATATATCTATATATATATATATTATATCAAAGTATCTGTGTAGTCCGGGCTTTCGGCTGTATCTGCTGATAATATTGTAGTAATTAATGCGATACGAATGAGAAATTTATTGCCCACGCCCGACCAACGCTGCTGGCCATCGCCCAGCTCCCCGCGCATCTCCCCCCTGGACTCTCCAGCAGACTCCCTCCCGATCCCCGAAGCCATTTGCATAAAATATGATCATGTAAATGACACAGACCAAAAAAAAACAGGGGGAAAAAGAAAAGGAAAATAAAAAGAAAGACCAGAAAAAAATAAAAGAAAGAAAACCAACAAGACAAAAGCGACGAAACAAAAATAATGCCCTAAGAGTTTTGATAATTTTCTCTGCGTGAAGCGCCGAGCATTTAACCATTTCCCAATCAGAATCCCGAGAGGTTTCTCACGAGGTCCGAGAAAGCAGATGCGGCAAGGATGCGCCGAAAGGGACAACAATTAATGGACGTTTCTACATCTGTTATTGTTGTTGTCTCAGCGCCCAAGACCAAGACAAGCATCTCGATCGAAGAAGGGGTTGAAATTGTTAAGCTTTGATTTACCTAAGAGTCCTATATCCTACACGGCCTTGTCCGCTCGCTCGCTAGCCTCTTATGCAAATGAGCCAGGACGCAGTCCGCAGGACCCTCTTGTGGCAAAAAGGGGTGGCTGCACCGGACAGCGGTCTGAATGGGCCCGAGGTGCGATGTCCAACGTTGAGAAACAATGACAAAGGCGCACTCGGCCGTGACAAATGCCCAAAAGGAAGAAAAAAAAAAATAGAAAAGAAAGGATAGTCCAATCTTCTCCGGACTCCCGTGTCCTGTGAATCCCGAACGAATCCCTTTCAGCTCCGTTTGGCTGAAAGCATTATGCAAATTAGAGGCTTTGTTTCTCTGCTCGTCCTTTATCTCTCTCGGACGGTGTCCGAGTAAACGTCGCCGTCTCCTCCTTCTCCTCGATATCAATAATAATGATGATGATTCCTTGTCCGTTACGGCCGCCGAAGTCCTTTGCTGGGATTTCCTTCTCGGGTAATCCCGAAAAGCGGCAGCTGCCGCGTAGTTTCCGTAAACTGGTTACCTTTTCCGCGGATCACTTGCCTTGGGCCAGCACTTCCCAGGCTCGCTGAGAGATTCCCGATTGCGATAGAGACCACAGCGTCCTGCCTCCTTATTTTTTTTTTGTTCATTCTTAAATCCAAAACTTGGCAATGTTTTCAGGTGGGCAGAAAGTGCCCAGCAGGGTTGCCATTTTTAGGGAAGTCCTGCCTTTGTTTTCGCGAAAACGCTTGCTACTTGTTGCACAATCGCCGCGACTCCGCGGGAGTCGCTCCCAGAGAGAGGCTGGACCAGGAGCGTGTTGGTCGAGGTGTTTGGCCTAATCACAGGCTCGCATCCGTGCACTTAGCTGGATGGAAAAAATATGGGTTAAAATTTAAGGTAATTGGGGAGATACTCTAACGAAGGGGAGATGGAATTTTTGATAAGATTTGCGATAAAAATAAAGTAAAATTTTTGAAAGAAATAGAATAGAAAGTCTAAGAATAAGCTCACTGTTTTTTCCTTTCTCTAAAAAATATCTTAAATTTTATGGGTCTTAGGAGAATTTTTTGGTTTAAATATTTCCTGTTTAGATTTATACCAAAATTTGCAAACTAAATATTATACTAAATAGTTTTTGTTCAGAATTTATACCAAAATGTACAAGTTAATACAAAAATTTGTTGTAGAAAATATTTTTTCATTAAAGATTGCCACTTTTTCAAACTAATTAATCAAATCATACATTGAAGTATGCAAATTAGAAATGACCTCAATTAATTTTACAATTTTATTTGCCATTTTATTGCCCGTTTATAGGGTTTAAAAGCAGACATTAAAAGCTAGCATGACTAAGCTTTATAATTACATTGTTTGGCTATGAAAATTATAAGGAAAAAGTATGGGTTAATAATTGATTAAATATGCATTTTGTTTACAAAATACATTTCAGTTTGAAAAAGTTAAATTAAAATACCTTTTTTAAAGTTTTAAATATCTTAAAAATGTCTTGGTTTTACTTTTAAATTTAAATATCGAGAAAAATAAATAAAAAGTCATGATAAACAGTACATTTTGCTTAAAAATTATAAGGACATAATATTATTACTTAAAAAATAGCCTAAAAACTCTTTAAATTACATTGTTTGGCTATGAAAATTTAAGGAAAAAGAATAAGAAATTGGAAGACATTGTAGTTTAAAATATGCATTTTATTAACAAAATATATTTCACTTTGAAAATGTTAAATCAAAATATATTTAAATAGTTTTTAAATATCTTGAAAATGTCTTGGTTTTACTTTTGTATTGAAAGATAGATAAAACTAAATGAAAAGCTATGATATAGCAGTGCATTTAGGTTGAAAAATTTAGGTACATGATATTTTTACATTAAAAATATCATAAAAAATCCTTTAATTAATATTTTCATTTTAAAAATGTCATAAAAATCCTTCAATTAATTTGTAAAATACATAAGAAACTTCCCATCGTTCCCAATCTTAAAAATAATTCCACTTCACTGATAAAAAAAGTTCAAGAGTTTCTCTTAAAAATAATCCCATTTCACTGATAAAAAAGTTCAAGAATTTTGGTGATTTTTCAAGACTTTTGGTTACAAGTTAGTACAAGAATATTTTGGTCATCTTTTAAGATTTTATGTTTTCTTTTTTTAAGTTGTTTTGGCTTAAAATCAAGCTTAAAATCACGTATTTGCAGAATTTTAAGTCTTAAATTAAGATTTTGGGTTTTTTATCAAGATTTTAGTTTAGGAATCTTTAAAGAAGATTTAATTTCTTTCTATCAGTGTTGGGTGTTGCTTAAGCCAGATTTTGATTAAGAATCTCATATGCAACACGAATGCATCCGGAGGCCACTTCCTCTTTCCTGTTACATAAATCTGCAAATATGAGCTATACCCCGGCCGCAGAACTCTGCGCTTTAAAAAAAAATAAAGCTTCATGGGAAATAAATAATTAGTGAATAACTGCTGCTGCTGCGGACCACTTGCCGCGTCCAGGGGCGGCGGCAAAAAGGGGCGTTGCCCGAAGTGCTAACAAAAAGTTGACGCTTTTTTTTCGGGCTAAACTCTTTGTTGTTGCTTTGTTGCTGTTGTTTTTTTTCTCCCGTTTTTGTTTTCATTTGATGGCGCTAATAGCGCTAAACGAATCAATTCCGATGCCGAAAGCAGTAAAAAGTTGCCGCAAAACTTACAAATCCGTAACTGAGACGAAGATACACACACACTGAAGTTGAGATACTATCTTAGACAGACGCACCTGGCCCGAAATTGATTATGTAAATAGAAAATAAATAGAAATGAAAATGCTAATGATGTATCCGATGGATTGCCAAAAAAAAACAGACTCAGACTCCAAATGCACGCACATGGGCGTTGTCTGCGGCTGTCTCTGTGCCACGCCCAGAAACCAAACTTAAAAAATTCCCTTAAAAAACATAGGAGAAGCTTCAGCTTGGATCCCCAAAGCGATGCGCAGCATCAGGAGCAGCAGGAGCTGCTCCACAATCACTTCTATCATGCCAGTGAATCGGTCAAGGATTCGCAATTGGGTTTGATCCATCAGAATCATCTGCAGGAGCAGGATCATCATCATCATCATCATCATCATCATCATGTTCCTTTGACCGCCGCTGGCCTCATGCAGGCCGTTGCCGCCGAGATCCAGTTGGGCGAACAACAGCAGGAGCAACTGCCTCCACAGCACTCGAATCCTTCGGAGAATAGTGCCTATCCCATCTATAGCTATTATCGTGGCGAGAGCGAGAAGGAGAGCCATGATCCGCCTGGCGATATAGCTTGGAGGTAAGTCTCCAGCTGGGACAAGGATTAAATGAGGATCTAACAAGGAAAAAGAAAGGAATCCTTAATAGAGAACTTGGGTTTGATTATAAGGGATTTATTCTTTGGTTTATTGTTTATAGTATTAACTAACAGCAAAATAATTTAAATTATTTTAATATTGTAAGAAACAATGATAATTGGAATTTCACTTCTTTTTTTAAAAGAATTGAAAGACTAAGTTTGCTATTTTAGTGTAACTTGAAGTTTAAATGTAGAAAGAATGCTTAGAAGAATTCTTTAAAGTATCCCAAAATTTAGCAAGCAAGATCTTATTCTTTTTTTGATATATAATAACAAAATAATAGTTATTAATAGTTATTAACATAACAAGAAAAGGAACTTTGGGAAGCCGAAGTTTGTGTTACAGTCTTACAGTTTGACTTTGGATCATGAAAATTGATCATAACGAAGCCAAAAATGATATATTAAAAAAATCAGCATTATAAAATAAAAATTTAACAAATTATTATTTTATTTATTTTTGATAATTTTGAGGATTTAACCCCTTAAAAATTTTTGAATGTCTAAATCGACTCGACTGTTAATGCTGATTAAGAATATATATGAATTATGGGGTCGAAAATGACTCCTTCACTACTTAGCAATCTTATAACTAATATTTTAATACTTTAAGTAAAAAGGTTTAAGACTTTTGATCACTTTTTAAAGACTTTTGGTTACGAAATTAGCGCAAGAATATATTGATCTTTTTTTGAGATTTGTTGATTTATTTTTATAAGTTCTTTTGGTTTTAAATGAAGCTTAAAATCTCGTAAATTCAGAGTTTTAAGTCTTATATTAAGATTTTTGGTTATTAAGATTTTAATTTAAGAATGCACAAAATCTTGAAAGAAGAACTTATTCTACAACTTAAATTTAAACCTTACTTAGCTAATCCCAAACTCTAATACAAAATATTTCATAACTCCCCATCGTAAACTTAAAACATTTTCATTTTCTTCCGAATTTTTTGGGATCTAGAAAATGCTGTGTACTCCAAGCACTTCGTGGAAATCCGCGAAAAACGTGGCCTGGGTTTTGGTTTAATCTCTCTCTCTCTCTCTCTCTCTCTCTCTCTGGGGGGAGGTTATGAAACCCACACGGAACACTCTGACAGCTTTTATGGAGCCGTGATGATGATGAAACCGAACCGTAACCGTAGTTTCGGGGGCCTGGAAAAGGTCGCGCGTCTCGGCACTTGGCTTAGAAACACAATTAAAAAAGTCGGACCGAAAAAGAGAGATATATGGACAGCACTTGGGGCATCTAATAAATGTGTGTGTTCTGCTCATTCTCGGCTTCCCCATATCCGCTACGTGATTTACACGACCTGACCCTAAAACCGGAGTAAACGGCCGCATATATATATCGCATTACGAAAAAATATGTTATAACGTCCGAATCCGAGTGTCATTTTTAATAGCGAAAATGTTCTGCAGAACATAAAAACAAAAACATTTTTTTCTCGTACCCATGTCGATGTCCGTTTTTTTGTCTCTTTTTTAAGTGTGTGTTGTGTTGTGTGTGGAGAACAGAAAAAGACTCGAAGAAGCCAGAAAACAACTTCGGGTGAAACCGGGACACCGGGCACGAGGGAGACAAGTGCCACAAAATGGG